>CADEHL010001196.1:716470-838970 GCA_902827135.1 Harpagifer antarcticus | reverse complement strand
ATTGGAAAACGGGTGATCAGTTCCCAGTCAAAATACCTTTTTATAGAGATTTAATTAATTAATGATATCTTTTAGTCTTTTATTTCGAATCCCTGCTTGGTTTCAATTTGAAATGGTGCCAACACAGTTTACAGAGAGTGCACAAACTGTTATATGTCCGAGAGAGAGCAATAAATGTCATAAGTATTGACATTTCTCTAAAATCTGTCACAGTAAAAACTGTAAAGGTGTTTGAAATATGACAGTCCCAGCCAGAAGTGTGTGTGTGTGTGTATAGGCTTGTGTGTGTTTGCAGTCTACAGTGTGTGCACATGTAAGCGAGATAAAGAGGAGGAGAGGCTGTGAGTGACAGCTGCATGGATGGAGCACAAATCCTCTGAATAATACATGAGACTTCTGCCAATTCCATCTATTTATCTTTAAATTGAGCGCCACATACAAATTCATTTTCTGCAGATCCTCAATTGGAGAAGAGAGAGATGTGTGTGCTTTAGCATTTTCTCAGCGCTTGTTCCTGCAGCTTAAATCTTTGACAATTGTTCCGGCAAGAACAGACAACTTTATATTAAACTCATCGGTAAGATATATACCAAGAGGTAGTGGGCAAACAAAAAATAAAAAGTTTCCGTCTGTTTGTTTTAATGTCTTTTTGGCTCTGCCTTAAAGCATTTTCACAGCTCAGCGGTCTCCTCTCCACAGTACCCTGAACCAACAACCTCCCTAACTAAACTACGAGCGACACCAACAGAAGACGGAACCTAAAGAGGGAGGAGGAAGGGTGAGAGGAGGTGTGCGAAAAGGGTGGCAGTGAGGTGAGTAATGGGGCTACACAGGAAAATGTGGAAGGTGAAACGGGAAGGCGGACAGACAAATATTTGATCATGTCTTTAAGATTTAGGTGAAAAAATAAATTAAGAGATGGGGTAAAAGGAAGCACCAATGATCTTACGTTACCATCTAAAAGAGATTCATTAGTTCTGACATTTCCCCCCCCAAACAGCTGTTTCCCTTCATCAAACCCTAAGAGAAATGGGGGTCAATGTTACCAGGATTGAGCTCAATTCACCTTCAGTTCAGCCGGCAATGAAGTGAGCTTTTCCATCAATCAATATGAAAGGAGGATATATACAATATGTATAGAAAATAATAACTAGTGCCACAAATGTGCTGCCATAAATGGACAAACTGCATCTTCAATTACTGTTTTGAGTCCGGGCTGAACTGAAAATGAACGGATCCCGATCCTGAGGTGTTAACTTCCGCACTTTTAAATAGTACCGGTAAATCAGAGAGACAGCTCGGAGCTCTAAGGCTGTTCCCTGAACTCATCCGACTGCTTTAGTTCACATTATTTTTTTGGAGAAGTTGCCCCAAACCACTTCCGATAAGCTTATTATTAAACCTCCCAGTTTCTCCCTTTTTGAAAAAAGCCAGAAAGTCAATTTATGAACATGAACATAAATTGAATGTGCCTTCATATGTTAAGGAGTTACAGGTACAACTACAGTGATATGTGGCAGTCGGGAACAACTTCTCCGTCCAAAACCGACCCTGCTACACACAATGAAACTCTCACAGGGCTCAGGATTCACAGTTCAAAGGCTAAAAGTTCACAGTTCACAGTCAAAGTTTATCAAACCCCGCACCCACCCCGCGTAACCTAACCCTGTGTCCCCTGCGTTAGCTAGCACTCCCCCTGTATATCTCATCATCTTTCTCTTTGATACTCTGATTGGGCGATATATCAGCGACCGGCACCTCTCACACCGGCGTGGTCCTGCGGTTGGGGTCCTTGCTGTAGTCTTTAGTGAGCGTGCTGCTCTGGAGGAACTCCCGCTCTGAGTTGAGCAGCCCGCCCATCCCGCTGCCCGGTTTGGAGCCGGCGTTGCCTGCCTCGCGCGGGTTCAGCGTGTACATGGGCATCTCGGAGGCGGCGGGCCCCGTGTAGCCGCCCTTCCCCAGAGGTGAGGTGTCGCGGCTGGGGGCCTCGGAAGAGCGAACGCTGGAGCGACGCCGGAAGCGGTAGCGATAGGAAGGGATGCGGCTGAAGGTGGACTTTTTGATGAGCTCGGTGCGGGATTTGGCCCGTTGCTTGCGGTGCTTCTCGATGAACATGTGCACGGCAAGCACGCCCACCATCTCCGCCATGATGAAGGAGAGGGCGCCGAAGTAGAAGGACCAGCCGTAGGAGTAGGACTTTTTGCTGTCGCTCTGGCCCGGGTCACCCGAGTTTGCTGAGATGTAGACAATAATTCCTATGATGTTACTGAGACCTGGGAGGGAAGGACAGAAAGAGAAAAGAGATGGGAGTTAAAACGAGGTGAGTGTTACCTAGTCATCAAGATTACACGAAACAGCCTGAATGTCATAGATTGCAAAAGACAGAGGTTGGTTGGATTATTCAAAAAAGCACAAATATTGAGTTTGTTCACAAGATTTGAAGCCATTCTAGCAGCTCTATGACTTTGGCACAGCAGTTGTAGAGCTAAATGCTAACATCCGATGCACATTAGTATCACAATATTAGATGAGTGTGTTGGCAAGTAATCTCTTACATGTTGCAGGCATGTTGTCATAAATCTACAGAAGCCCTGAGATGCAGGCAACAAAAAAAACTTGTGTCAAACAATTTTTTTTAAAAGTCTGATCACAAATGTTTCCTTTCTGTGTTTATGATCAAATATTTTTTCAGGAGCTTTTTGAAGATTTTGCCGAGTGATTTGCAAAAGCGTTTCCACCCATTTGTTTTTAAATAGTAAACACATGAGATTAAACAATAACATCAGACTTAGAAAATAACCAGTTTCTCCTTTGTTGATGTTGCAATATTGCTAAAAGCTAAGAGATCAGAAATGAATAATATTCAATCAGGGTTGCCAACTCTCACGCATCTGGCGTGTGACACACGCTTTCACTCTCAATCTCACGCTCTCATGCTGCCCAAACTATTCTCACGCCAAAAACAAGATGAACCAGCGATCGTTTTTGGTTGGTTATTTACAATGTTGAGTTGACAGCTGCTCAAGCTGTCGATCCGCTCCCTCCCCGCCCCCACCACTCTTAACAACGTTAACAGACAGCAGAGCAGTGGGAGCCGGTTGGTCAATCCCCGACCCGTATTGCGCATGCGCAGATCTAAGATCCAGTAGAAATTATAAAAAAGTAAAAGTCTGCTGCTTCATTCAAAACCTTTATTTATCCAGGTAAAATCCCATTGAGATCAATGATCTCTTTTTCAAGGGAGACCTGCAGCAGTAGGTTCCACAAGAAGACATAAAAACATAAACAACAGAACAACAAAAGGACATCATACAGCAAAATGTACAGGGATTACAATTTACATATTTAACTACATGTACAGGTACCAACAGCATTTGATTTTGTAGCATCCAACCGAGCTTTAAAAACATGTAGTGGTACTAGCTTGGTAATTTTCCATTATTTTTGCAGACTGTTCCATGTTAGTGGAGCTGCACATCTAAAAGCTTTCTTCCCTAAAACAGTCCTAGCACTTGGCACATTTAATAAAACCACAGCATGCGATCTCAGGCAATAAGTACTTTCAATTCGCCGAGAGATCAGGGAGCAGATATAAGATGGTAGTTTATCCAACATGGCTTTGTAAATGAAAAAGTACCAGTGACTGAGCCTCCGTACAGTAAGTGATGGCAAAACCGCCTTGGTATACAGGGTACAGTGATGCGTAAGTGCTTTACAATTTGTCAAAAATCTCAGTGCACTGTGATACGCAGCATCTAACTTGCTCAGGTAATTGGCAGGTGCATTCATATATAACAAATCACCATAGTCCAGCACAGGTAAAAAGGTCACAGTGACTAGACTTTTCCTGGCCTCAAGCGAGAAACAGGACTTATTTCTGTAAAAGAAACCTAGCCTAACCCTCAGCTTTTTAAGCAGGTTATTTACATGAAATTTAAAAGTGAGACAGTCATCAAGCCAGATACCCAAATATTTGTAACAGGTAACCACTTCAAGTTGTATTCCTTGCGTAGCTTTAGAAAAGAGCATTACCTTGGTTTTATCCACATTTAAAAGAAGCTTAAGCTCAGAGAGCTGAGCCTGAATAATGTTAAAAACAGCCTTTAATTTAACAACAGCCTCGTTAATCGAGGGACCTGCATAGTACATAACGGTATCGTCCGCATAAAAATGTAAGGTTGCTCCTTCGACATTTTCACCTAAACTATTAATATAGATAGAGAATAATAGCGGACCTAAAACAGAACCTTGAGGAACACCATAAATGATGTTTAACCACTCAGAAGACAGCCCATCAAACTGAACACATTGGGACCTTTCAGAGAGGTAGTTCACAAACCACCCCACTGCATGGCTGGATATGCCAATACTGACTAGCCTCTGCTTCAAGATGCGATGATCGACGGTATCAAAAGCTTTGGATAAGTCAACAAATAGAGCTGCACAACTCTGCTTATTATCTAAAATACTCAGTATATCATTACCACTTTCATTGTGGCAGTGATGGTGCTGTGTTGCTTTCTGAAGCCTGACTGATGTTTAGACGATGTCATTGTTACATAAAAACACCTTTACCTGCTCACTCACTAGGCTTTCAAGAACCTTGGCCAGAACTGACAATTTAGAGATGGGTCTATAATTATGTTTATTGTTCTACTAGGCCAAAATAGAGTCAAAGAGTATATGAGAGTGAGAGTGTGTTAATTAATATATTTGGCAGTTTGGAGTAAGTCTGTAGATTTGTTTGTGTGTGTGTGTGTGTTTCATGTGTAGGCCTCTCACGATGATTAATTTTGTTGGATACATTTTCCCGGAAATTATTGTGATAAACGATAATATTGTCGGCACCGTTGTATGACCATTTTAGACCCCTGACATAATGATAATATATAATAATAATTCAAGTACATCCTTTCAAACCAAAGTTGGCAACCCTGTATTCATCCTGAGAGGGAAATTAATGCCTGCAACGACATTAATGCCAATTCATTGAATATCAAGGTGGTGTATCAGCTATGACAGTTAAAGACACAGCCAATTGTCAGGTAAAGTGAATACAAACTCGAGAAAAAGCTAAGACTTGAGCGAAATGAGAAAAGAGGACGACGTGCTACAGCCGCTGAGAGAGGGCTTGATGGAAACGCTGGAGAGTCATTGCACACAGCTGCGCTCCCTTATTCCATATCATTAGTCCAGAATACAGCGCTCATTCAGTGTGGTGGAACGCACAGAATGGGGACAATTAGCCGGCTGTAATTAAGCAGAATCAGCCCCGCACTATTGTGGTAAATAATTACCAATTTGGCTCCATGAATTCACTACAAAACCCAAAGGGACCCTACACATCCCACTGAACAGCAATTACTGTGCAACCCTTTGTACAGGGGCAACAGCTTAAGTGTGTGTGTGTGTGTGTGTGTGTGTGTGTGTGTGTGTGTGTGTGTGTGTGTGTTTGTGAGATACCAAGTGTCAGCATGCATGTGACAGATGTGTGTGTGTGAGTGTGAGCATGTGTGTGTGTTGACACTCTCACAGTGAATCACAGCGGCTTGTGGTATTCTTGCTGATTGATTAATCAGCTGCTGTGCCCAATCTCCACTCTGAGGCTCCTCACACAGGCACTTATGTGAGCTTTAGATGCCTAACGGGCTCCTTCCACAAATATTTGAGTGCTGCACCTCCTCTGTTTAGAGTCCACAGTAACTGCCGCACACACACACACAAATACAGTAGCTCCATTGTCGCTATCTGAAATGCAGCATCCTTGTGTTTGAATTTAGAGTTTTAGAAGAGATAAGACGTATTGGCTGGTACTGCAGCTAAGATGGCTGCTATATGGAGTTTAATAATGACGTCATGGAGATGAGCATCAGTGCACTTAGGTATTACTGCTTGATGCACCTCCTGCACTGTCCTCACAGATAAAACAATTTTAATTTGAATAATTACTATACAAAATCTGTAGTTGTATTCATACTCCACAATATGTGTAATTAATACATTTGTTCATCTTTTTTGTTGCCATCTGTTGTAATACAAGTGCACTTTTTTACTGCTTTGGTTATTATAATTATTTTTAATCTTCTTTTTGCAAATGTTTTACGTTAACTTCTTTTGCATATATAACAGAATATCTTTTTTTTTTTGTGTGCCTAAAATGGGGTAACTAAAGCACTCACTTTCCAAAAAATTCAAAACGTACTCAGAAAACCACACCAAAAAGGGAGAAGAAACACACTCATACTCAAACAAAAAGACACACACACACACACACACACACACACACACACACACACACACACACACACACACACACAATATCTGAAATGCCCACGCAGTGCAGACTAACCTGCAGAGACGAAGAATATTCCTGCGCTGAGGATGACGTTGTGTCGGCTCCGGTAGAACTCACTGGCGGCCACACAGAGCCCCCCCAGGAACAGCAGCCCCACGCTCATGATGGGGAAGATACTGGAGGCACGCACAGCACCTGGAAACCAGCACGCACACAGAGAAACATATTTTTAACTGAAGGGTACAACATTTATTTTTATCATGTAATGATGTCATCGGTATGCTCCGCAGAATGAACCTGAGGAGGGATAACTTTAGTGGAAGTGCAGCGAAGGAAAACAAAGGGGCCCTATAATGCTCCTTTTCAGGTTCATATGTATATGTAGTGTCTCTCCTGGGACATGTCTCCATGCTTTAATGATCAAAAAGCTCTTTATTGTTCTCATACTGCCTGTGCTGCAGGACCTCTTTTCACCCTCTCTCTGAAACCAGAGCCCAGTTTGCTCGGATTGGTTAGCTGGCTGGCTCTGTTGTGATTGGTCAACCGCTGGTGATACATAGTGATGTCACCATGTTACTGAATTAAACAAAGGAGTCCAATGTAGGCGTTTCAGGTATGTGTGTACACTAGGAAAGGGAAAACCCCAGAAAGACAGCTTCATTGTATTTTCTGCTTTACTTTTGTTTTTGATTATTGTCTTCTCCTGTCACCCTCAACTATTGTAAATATATTTTTGCTGTCATGTATCAACCTTTTTCTTCAAAATCAAGATGTTTTCTGTGATGAATAGATTATTATATATTATTTAGACATTTTTACTGTAATTAAAGTACAAAATAATAATGTTTGCAAGCATTAACTACTATTATTTTGAAGTAAATTGCATTACGGCACATAGGAGGAATACACATCTCAGAATAGCAGATGTAATATGGTCCTACAGTAAGTAATGGGTCAATGGAGAAAGGACATTAACAATATCTGTAGAAAGATAAAGTAAGACGGTAAACCAACACACATTCACCAGTGTATAAAAAGTGTCAAGATTCTTACACAGATGGATGTGAACAACACTCTTAACACCCTTAAAGCTGAAAGTCACTACATTAACGTCTTAGTCGCTGTTTCATTTCAAATCCACAGTGCCTGAGGGTAGAGCTAAAACGATGAAAAATATGTCACTTTGCTCCCTCCCTCTCTCTCACACACACACACACACACACACACACACACACACACACACAACCAACACACACACACAACACACACACACACACACACACACACACACACACACACACACACACATACACACACACTCTTAAACACACATGGGCCAGTGTGCAGCTCCATGCTTGACTGAGTCTGAATCAGGAACATGTTAAAGCGTTCAGTTGCCTTGCTTCAGAGAGCGGGAGATGGATGCGGAGGGAAATGATGGACAAAAACCAAGACAGATGGAGAGCAGCACTGACATATGCAAGGCAAAAATAATGACGAGTGTAGATGATGGGAATGGAAGCGAGTGTGAAATATTTGTCAGAAGCCCGTATGTGTACATGATGGTAGGACATATGGAAGGATATCTGCCAACAGCTTGCAATGCAGATCTGATCTGTGCGTTACGTTAAGATATTCTGATACGGACGTCAGAGGTGTATCATTACGATGTATTTTTATCATGCAACATTTTGTTCTCGTTACAACCAATCACAGCATCTTTATTCAACATTTTAAGTGTACCTAAGGAGATTACATCGCACATTTTTTTAAGTTCCTATCAATACTTTCAAAACATTTTATTTTTACTGTTTTAACACGTTAAAAGACTTGTTTGGTAGGGCGATCAGTTTAAACAGATATGTTTCGTTCAATCCAATTTGAAGGGCTATTTTAGTTTACAAATGTTCCTCTGGGGAAATGGAACTAGTTATATATGTTTTTTTTTAAATAAAGTTTTTAGAAGCTCTATCAATACTAAAAATCTTTCTTCTACAATGAGAAGACTAGGCTGTGTATGGTTATCCGTTTAAATTGACTTCTTCCTTTTAATACAATTTTAACCGCAATATTATTTTTACTGCATTTCCTGTGTGGAAAAGAGTAATTTTGAGTTCTATAAATAGCTGTAACATAAATTAAAACTATTATTTTTCTGCAACCTCGATGGACTTGTTTGGGTAGAATCAGTTTTAAAAAATAAATGGCTTACTTTTAATTCGCTTTAAACAGCTTTTTAATTTTTAAACTAATTTTATCGTGAATAAATGCATCAAATCATGTTTGTATTTCTCTTTGTCTTATATTCATTGTTGTTTTTAATACTTTGTCATCAGTAAATCATTTCTGCATTAATCTTGTTTGATATAAGATTCTGAATTGTAGCCTTCAAATAAGCCCAGCGGTGTTTACACCTATTACTGTACTGTATATATATTTTTACATTTGTGTATTTTGAAATTGTGCAAAAAAATAACCTGTATTTCAAAACAATCCCATCTTGATTGACAGCTGCAGTGACCAGTGGTGCTGTGTGGCTGAGTGATAAGCCCCGCCCCCCTGGCCCACACCCCTGGGCTGTATGAAATGCCGGTCACTAGGTCCCCGCTCCCCATTGGCTGGCCGGCTCTGAAACCTGCGATCTAATTGGCCGCCTCTGGGGAAGTTGCTCTGTGTTCAGTGGAGCAATGAAAAAGAAGCACAGGCTGAATCCATTTTCTCTTTTTTTTGTTTGTTGTTGATGCTGTTTTCTCTCTCCGACCATCTTTATCTGTTTACGGACAGAAAGAGCCCCCTCCTCTCTGGTTTCTACTAAATCATCCTCTCTCTCTCTTTCTCCGTGGCTGCATTCCTTTTTGTCATTTTTTCCATCATGGCAATATTTTTCCGCCTCATTTTTCTTATGTATTTCCTGATAACACCATGGCTTCATATCTGCTGTTTTCTTCGCTATTCCCTCTTTGTTCCTCGGTAAAAAGAGTCTCATCTTACATTTCTTCTTATCAAACCTATAACCCTGTGAATATGAATAATCGGCTGTACCCTGCACTCCAGGAAAAATGCTGTTTCTTTACTCTTATATCTTATATTCTCTCAGTCTTTTATTATATCTTATCCATCTAGTGCAAATGTAAGACCCTTTCACAAGATTGTTCTAATGAGTCAAGCTAACAGCAGCAAATCTTAGCCTATGATATATTTGAGACACTCAGTAATCTCACAATATTTCTATTTCTGATATATTATTGTATATTATTAAGAGTGCCCTTAAGACCTTCCTTTTTGATAAAGCTTATAGTTAGGGCTGATTAGATTCAGCCCCTAGTTTTGCTGATATCGGCTTAGTTTGTCGGGGGACATCTTACTTCTTCCTTCTCTCTGTCTATACCTGTGTACTCTCATGTTCCGATTAACCCAGCTTCCCCAAATGTCTTTCTTTTTGGTGTCTATATACGCTGGGATCCGGAGTCATGGATGATCCTGCGGTCCTGTGTCCTGCATCGCGAGTCCTGGATCTTGAGTCGTGGCTGTGGTCCTGGATCATAGGTCCTGGATGGATATCCTCGTGGATTCATCTTCCTATTATACACACATGCATTTCCAAACATTTGGACTACCTATGTTGCAAATGTATTATCTTTTCAATTTACACACGGCATCTATTGCACGTCTGTCCGTCCTGGGAGAGGGATCCCTCCTCTGTTGCTCTCCCTGAGGTTTCTCCCATTTTACATAAATAAAGTTTGATTGATATTTAATATTCAATTATATGTTATACTGCTTTAGTATACATTATATTATATCATGATATTATATATATTATCTAGACACTATGTTCTACAATAGTTTTTGTTATATTGTTTTACTACAGTATATAATAATTCTTAATCTTTGTCCGTACCCTCGTGGTTGTAAATGGAACAAACCAAAATGGTTGATCATTATCAGTATTGACACTAAAAATGTTTAACCCTCTGAGCCAGCTGAGCAATCTGTGTGACAGAAACACCAGATAACAGATGTTTGACAGATAAGTGTATGTTTAAAAATGTGTAAGACATATATCATCATATCAGACTTACGGAGGAGGTACTCAGCAGCGTCTGCTTCATAGTCCGCGTCCTCCGGGAAGTGATCAATCTTCTTACACACACCTCTGAACGTTCCTGCGGAGAAAACACATCAGTTCAGCTATGTGCCAAAAAAAAAAATGAAATTCTTTTTTACAAGACTGGATTTATAGTAATTTGGAGTTTCATAAACCATGCAGACAGGTGAAGTCTTGATATCTGCACATTTCTTAGAGCAAGTCCATAAATGAATACCAGAATAAACTGATAATGAGTGTTAAAGTCAAACATTTTAAACTAGAATAAATGAATACCAGAATCAAATGCTCATAGGATGCTTGTTTTAAGAGTTGCTTTTTCACAACATCCTAACTGTAGTAAAAAATGTTTGACAAACTGTGAGTTTTTGATATGTCATGTTCTTTGTTATCTTTTAATAACTACATATATACGTAATGCCGTAATGGTCGCAGGCACGCTATTCACTCATTGCAGTATGGTAGAGTATGAAAAATGGATTGCACTGTTGCACTCATTACCAATAAATCAAAAACTGTCAGTTTTACGTCAGGATAGCAGCAGATATAGCACTGTTGGCTGTGAGGTAGTAATATCTACACATCTCACAGTAAAGGCAGACAATACAAACAAGAACCGCCCCTTTAAACTAACATCTGTAATGAATCAGTCATTATGGTTTTGATTAATTATTTAGTCAGGAAAGAGACAAATATAATAGCAAGTAAACCATGGAGATTTAAACGAGATTGCTTTTGTCAATCAATAATCTTCTTATGTGATTGTACTGCATCAGATCACATTTTCAGCAACACGTGCACATCTTGTAGGTGGACATGCATATACATCGAGAGAGAGAGAGAGATAGAGAGAGAGAAGAGAGAGAGAGCCTTCAGGGTATGTATGGGAACCACCAATGAAAAGCCTTATAACACCCACAAACACACACACACACACACACACACACACACACACACACACACACACACACACACACACACACACACACACACACACACACACACACACACACAATTACCGCCGCTTTGAATACAAAACCACACCAAGCTCATTAAACTGATACATGAACACTATCAATCATGCATGTAAGTAAAAGCCTTCTGTATCTCGATTGTTAATATCAGTCAATGTCAGTCACTGTGTGTGTGTGTGTGTGTGTGTGTGTGTGTGTGTGTGTATATGAGTGAGTGTGTTTGTGTTGTATTGACTAGGATGCAGTCTCCGATGAGCGTGCCGTGTGTCAGGCAGAGAGTGACTCATCCTCCTTTGTACAAGTCCTCCACACACACATCCATTAATCTCTGTGTGTGTGTGTGTGTGTGTGTGTGTGTGTGTGTGTACACTGCATGAAGCTTCATTCCCACCCTTCATTCAGTCCCATTCACACATGGTCAACACCACAGGGGAGATGAGGGAGAGAAGGGGGGAGAGGCTGAGGTGGGATGAAGGGGAAGAGGAGAGAGAAAGCGAGCTGAAGGAGGACGGAGAGGAGAGGAAGTGCCGGTTGAAAGCGGTTTGGTGGTGAAATGACACGGGAGAATTAGAGAGAAACGTCAGGATTTAGGCTGGCGACGAACAACGGACGACTCCTAATTGCTGATTTGCATATGAAGAGGTTCTTTCCAGTACCCACACTTAGAAAATCATTCATAAATTGATTCATCCTGCTCACGCAATCAGAGTCAGTAACTAACCTCTGACTGAGACTGAAAAAAGACGATTAAGGCGTGTTTGATATCTAGTTTCCGTCACGCATTAATATCAGAGTCAAAGTATGTTTTTCCTTACACTGATAAATGTACCACCAATTCAACAAATACACACTTTTTTGTCCTTTCCATTCATGATTTTCAGCTGTATGGATCAAAAACGCTGGATCATAGAGGAAACATTGTTAAAAGATCAAGATCGTAAAAGTCAATCAATCAGACCAATGAACCACACAGTATTGAACGCTACCAGCTATTTCAATTGTGAAACAGTTTGAAAAAAGATCTCTTTCAGGTGCTGTTAAATGTACAGACTTGTGATTCAAAATGGATGTTATCGCTGCGTATGCTTTTTTATCTGTGCCTGAATTTATTTTCTGTCCTGTAGAGTGGTGTTCCCGTGTCATCAGACCACATACAAATAATGGGTAAAAAATGTTTCCGATTAAACAGTAAGGACTTGTTTGATGCGATTCATTTGTTAATATGTTTAATGTTGTTAATGTTAATAAATGATTCTTGTCTAATGCCAAAATTGCCTAGTTCCCTTAGTCCCTTATGCTAGTAAAATTATATATTTGGGTTATGGAGTGTGTGTTGAAGGAAAGAGCTTGGTACTTAGCCAAAACTACTTTTTAAAAACAGAATTGCATATGTTGCAGACTTTTTAAGGCAGGGGATAAATACACATTTAATTCCTAAGTTAGTGTTTATATTGACAAAATTGTTAACAAAACTACAATATGAACTAGCAATATCCAATGAGAGTAAGCGCAGTATTTGTCAAAGACAAAACATGTGAAAATAGTACTCTGAATAAAGTATTGCAGTGCTGCAGAGAATCACAAATCAGTCCACAATTGTAATATCAGTCCAAATGATCACAATTGGTTATTCTTTCCAAACCGTGCAGCCCTCGTATTGAACACATGTCAGCTGGTGCAACAGTGTGGCTCATATTTCACTAGATGTATTGATATTAAAAAATTAAACCAGAGCACTGCTGTGTTTCCTGTGGATGTGGCCCGGTTTGACTGGAGTCACAGAAGGTAACTGTAGCAGCTTCTGTTGGACGCTTCAAGGTGTGCAGCCTCATCCATCACAGCTCTGCCTCGTGTCTGCCAGCCGGGAAATGTATTAAACCTCCTGCCTTTTAATGTATCGAACCACCCTAATGTATAGAGCACCAATGAAATGCCAGTGGAGCGAAGCGAAGCTTGCTTATGGTTGTCCATCGAATCCGATGATGACGTCAGTCCCATCCTGCTGTAAGCTCTCACCACAGCAGTAAGAACAGACTGGAGGTCTTGTGGACTGTGAGATAAAAGAGCACAGTCATCTGCATACTGTAGCTCAATGACTCTCTCCCTTTGCAATTTGGTGGTTGCCTGGAGCCTCCTTATGTTGAAGAGGTTGCCATCTAGACGAAAGTCCACTGCCACACCGCTACTGTCCCCAATCTCCTTGTGGAGGAGCTGGGTGACACATAGCAGGAAGATGTTAAAAAGTACTGGTGCTAATATACACCCCTGCCTTACCCCTGTATGTACAGGGAAGGGGGAAGACTCTTGTCCTCCTATAGTCACCCGAGCAGTCATTCCATCATGAAATTGGCTGAGGATGTTGACAAACTTTTTGGGGCAGCCAAACCTGATAAGGACTTCCCATAAAAGTTTTCTCTGGACAGTGTCGAAGGCTTTGGAGAGATCGACAAAGGCCATGAACAGGTCCTGATGCTGTTCTCTGCACTTTTGCTGCAGCTGTCGAGCTGTGAAAATCATGTCCACCGTGCTCCTGCTCTTCCTAAATCCACATTGTGATTCAGGCAGTATTGACTCGGTGGTGTTTCTAATCAGCCTCTGGAGCATAACTTTTGCCAGGACCTTACCGGCGACAGCAAGGAGCGAGATACCCCTGCTGTTGCCACAGACAGCCTTGTCACCCTTGTTCTTGTAAATGGTGACAACATTGGCGTCTCTCCTTTGTTGTGGGACGTTCTCATCAGCCCAGACCTCTGTGATGTACTTGTGTAATGCTCTTGTACAGAGGTAGCCTCCTTGTTTCAATAGCTCAGCAGGGATGTTGTCATTACCAGGGGACTTGTTGTTTTTAAGGGAACGGATAGCTGATAAGCCCTCCAGGAAGGTTGGGGGCTGGTCTAGATTGTGCATAGGAGGAAGTGTAGGCAGGTCGTCAAGGACGGTGGGGTCTGCAACAGAGTCCTGATTTAGCAGGGTACCAAAATGTTCAGCCCATCTCAGCAGAATGCTATGCTGGTCCTTCAGGACTGTCAAGCCATCTGCTGTTTTCAGGGGAGTGATACAGCGGCTTATTGGGCCGTAGATCTTTTTGACAGCATTGTAAAAGTTGTGCATGTCATTTTTATCGGCAAAATACTGGATTTCGTGTGCCTTTTTAGTCCACCACTCATTCTGCATGACCCGAGTAGCCCTTTGTACTTCCCGACGAATTCTCTGCCCTTGCTGCCTGGTGCTACTGGACGAGGGGCTCTTTAACGTTGCCCGATGTGCTCTGTGCATGTCCTTCAGCAAGTCATGGATGGTTTCCGAGTTTTCATCAAACCAGTCTTGGTGGTTCTTGCTCTTATAGCTGATTGTTTGGGCTGCTGCCTCATAGAGAGCCGTGCTGATAGAGTTCCACTTCTGGTCCATGGTGTTCTCAGATGAGCTCAAGGACAACTCAATCCCCCCTAGTTTCTCAGCCAGGGAGCAACGAAATTACATTACATTACATTACATTGCATTTAGCTGACGCTTTTGTCCAAAGCGACTTACAATAAGTACATACGACCAGGAAGACACAGCCCAGAAGAGGGTACCCTGATGCAAGGAAATTCATTCCTTGCATCAGGGTTTTCCAGGCGGGTGCAATCTAGTCGCCTCCTTCTGGGTCCTTGCAGCCGCAGTGGGAGGCGCACTTGCATGTGGACCTTGGCCACGATCAGACAGTGATCTGTCCAGCATTCTGCACTTCTCATGGCACGGGTGATGTGAACGTCTCTGATGTCACTTCGCCTCACAATGACATAGTCTATCAGGTGCCAGTGTTTGGAACGAGGGTGCATCCACGAAGTCTTGTATTTAGCCTTCTGCTCGAAGATAGTGTTGGTTATGGTCAGGTTATGCTCAGAGCAGAGAGTGAGTAATCTCAACCCATTTGCATTAACCTGGCCAACTCCATGCCTGCCAAGCACTCCACTCCATATGCTGCTGTTTTGTCCCACTCTGGTGTTAAAATCACCAAGCAAGAACATCTTGTCATTCTTGGGGATCCGGCGAAGAGCCTCGTCCAGTGACTGGTAGAAAGAGTCCTTGGCCTCACTCTCGGATGGCAGGGTCGGTGCATATGCACTGAGAAGTGTGGCAAAGCGGTTCTTAACCAGGGGGATGTGGAGGGACATTAGTCTCTCACGAATGCCAACAGGTGTTTCAGCGAGTCTTGGTAGTAGAGTGTTTTTGATGGCTAGTCCTACACCATGCAGATGTTGTCCTCCTGACGGGTAACCTTTCCAGAAGAACGTGTAGCCCATCCCTTCCTCTGTTAGAGAGCCTTCATCCAGGATTCTGGTCTCACTCAGAGCAGCAATGTCGATGTTGTAGCGACTCAGCTCAGCAGCAACCAATGCTGTTCTCCTATGAGGTCTGTCAGAGCTGCCATACGAGTCCAGGAGAGTCCTTACATTCCATGTTGCCAGTCTTAAGTTGCATGATTTCCGTGATTTCCGTGATTTCCGTTTATTTGTATTTCGACCGCGGTAATGGAATGGCCCAATAGGTGCGGTATCCTATCCAGGCGAGGTTGAGTGGGCAATTTTTAGGCCACCTTTTCTAGGCCCTTCCCCAATTGGGGTGAGCAGTGTGGCCCCTAAATAGGGCTGCTCAACGCACAGGGGTCTGCCGAAAACAGCTTCCACTCAGTCCGAGCTGTTAGCGACCTATACCCTGTGCTGCTGCCGTGCAGGGTTCTTAGCTAAGAGCTTCCAGTTCATTCGTACCTGCTCCTGTCGCCAGAACCCCATCGCCGCCAGACTTCAACACGCTGTAAGGTCCAGGTACTTCACCATGTTCAGAGGTGGATACCTGCGCAAGGACGTTTTTAAGTGCCATAGGGGGTGCGCATTTCCCAGTGGCACTATCTTCACCACGATGAGATAAACCCGGTGGCGTGGGTGACCCATGACGACCAGTCCCCCATCCTGGCTGCAGGAGGCTGCCGGGTCCTTGGTTTTTTAAGGCCCGCCTATAGCGCACAGCCAACGCATTGTTTTTCTGTCAGGGTGTGCTCCCTTAGCCTTTGCCTAAATAGGCTTACCCACAAGGCCGGGGACGGGTGGCGCAGTGGTCTGTGCATCTGATCATCAGATCAAGGGGGGTGCTGGGGAACTCCAGTTCGAAACCCGCTCCTGCCGCCACTGCGTCAGGCCGTTGTGTCCTTGGGCAAGACACTTCACCCGGATTTGCTCCTGTGGGTAATGTCCACAGTACATGTATGATATCAATGTGTACTTGTAAAAGCGCCTCGATGACTTCGAGGCGTGAAGATGGACGGTGTGGCGCAGTGCGCTGTGCAATGATCATCAGATCAAGGGGTGAAACCTGCCGCTGCTGCGTCTGTAAAGCCGTTGTGTCCTTGGGCAAGACACTTCACCTGAACTTGCTCCTGTGGGTATTGTCCACAGTGTTGACCATTGCATGTGTAATGTGTATTTGTAAAGCGCTTTGAGCATCTGGAAAAGCGCTATAATAAATGTAAGGAATTATTATTATTATTATTAAGGCAGCGGGGCTATTTACCCATAGTTGGGGCAGGGGTTGACGGGCGTCCACACGACGGTGGGTCTATACGCCGCGTCTCTGGGGCCCCCTGCTGCTCCGAGATCCCCTCCAGTTTAGCCTGGGTCCGCAAGGACCCAGTTACCATGTGTGGCCACGGGGAGGCACTGCAGGAGTCTTGGTGGTGGAGAGGCTGTGTACCAGCAGGAGGAGACTTACACACTCGGCTCCTCTTTTCACCCCCCGAGGGGGGCTAGCTGGCGGCGGCAGCTGTGAGCAGAGAGTAGCAAGCAGAAAGCGGCATGCAACATGCACTATCTACAAACATCTCTATTCTACTACGCTACTGCACTAGACGCGTCACACGCACCCTGTGCACAGGACACACACACACAAACCGTGCAGCTCTCGTATTGAACACATGTCAGCTGGTGCAACAGTGTGGCTCATATTTCACTAGATGTATTGATATTAAAATTAAACCAGAGCACTGCTGTGTTTCCTGTGGATGTGGCCCGGTTTGACTGGAGTCACAGAAGGTAACTGTAGCAGCTTCTGTTGGACGCTTCAAGGTGTGAAGCCTCATCCATCACAGCTCTGCCTCGTGTCTGCCAGCCGGGAAATGTATTAAACCTCCTGCCTTTTAATGTATCGAACCACCCTGATGTATAGAGCACCAATGAAATGCCAGTGGAGCGAAGCGCCACACACACACAGACACACAGACACACAGACACACACACACACACACACACACACACACACACACACACACACACACACACACACACACACACACACACACACACACACACACACACACACACACAAACACACACACACACACACACACACACAAACACACACACACATTCATGAGTGTGAACATAGAAAATGGGGAGGAGGCAGCAGAGAGATAGATGGCTGCTTTTATCTCTCTCTTAGTGGTCGAGAATCTATATCACAACTGAATAAACACACTCAAAGCAGACACATGCACACACACACACACACACACACACACACACACACACACACACACACACACACACACACACACACACACACACACACACACACACACACACACACACACACACACACACACACACACAATAACACATACAAAAACGTTGAGACCCTAATTCTCACACGCTTTTGGGTTAGAGTACCTGAGGAAATCACACTATTTATTTCTAGAAATTGAAGATGGTCTGCTAAAATTAAACCTTAACAAACGTACACACACCAACATACACACAGACTCACTCACACAAAGTCACACACACAAGGCAGAGTCATTAAGAATGGCATGTTAGACCTCCAGGTCAGCATGTTCATCACCATGAATTCCCCACTCAGCGAGACACCCGCTGAGAAGCCAACTCTGGTTATTGGTAGCTCTATTACGAGACACGTGAATTTAGAGACCGAAGCCTCCACAGTCACATGCATTCCGGGGGCCAGAGCAGGCGACGTTGAGGCGCATCTTAAACTGTCGGTGGTAATGATGTTCGTTTACGCCAATCAGAATGCACCAAACTTAATGTGGAGTCGGTGTGTAGTTATGCTAAAACAATGTCGGACACCGTAATCTTCTCTGGTCCCCTCCCCAATCTGATCAATGATGACATGTATAGCCGCATGTCATCATTTCAGCGCTGGTTGTCTTCGTGGTGCCCAGCAAACAATGTGGGCTTCGTAAATAATTGGACAGCCTTCTGGGGAAAACCTGGTCTGATTAAGAGAGACGGCATTCATCCTACTTTGGAAGGTGCAAATCTCATTTCGGCAAACATTTCAGGGCTTTGTGGACTTAATCCATGACAAACTGGAGTTGAGACCAGGAGGCGGAGTCGCAGTCTTACACGCTTCTCTGCGCTCTCTCCTAGGCAGTCATCCATAGGAATCCCGAACCCAATAAAATACCCAATATTAGCGGTGTGTGTCTGCCCAAGGACAATTTAAGGTAAAACCTAATAGAGGTGTCATACACAATAACCTAATAAAAGTAAATGTAACAACTACTACAGTGCAACAAAACAGGAAGATCTCTAGCATCTAAAGCAATATTGGTAAATGATTTAATATCAGATTATAATATTGATATATGCTGTCTCACTGAAACTTGGTTGAGACATGAAGAATATGTCAGCATAAATGAGGCCACTCCACCCAGCCATATCAATACTCATATTGCCCGAGGCGTGGGCCGAGGAGGTGGAGTTGCAGCAATCTTTGACTCAAGTTTACTTATCAATACTAAACCAAAATTAAATTATACCTCCTTTGAAAGTCTCGTTTTTAGTCTTACGCATCCGACCTGGAAAACTTTGCAGCCAATCTTATTTGTTACAGTGTACCGTGCACCAGGTCCTTATTCAGAATTCTTATCAGAATTCTCTGAGTTTTTATCAACTTTGGTTCTTAAAACAGATAAAGTAATTATCGTAGGTGACTTTAATATTCATGTTGACGATGATAAAAATAGCCTTACTGTTGCATTTAACTCTATATTAGATTCTGTTGGTTTTTTTCAGAGTGTAAATAAACCAACCCACTGCTATAATCACACTCTCGACCTTGTTCTGACTTATGGTATTGAAATTGAGCAACTATTAGTCGAACCGCATAATCCTGCTTTATCCGACCATTTCTTAGTAACTTTTGAAGTACTGTTACTAGACTACAAAGCATTAGTCAAAAGCTCCTGCAGCAGAAACCTATCTGTTAGTGCTATAGCCAAATTTAAGGAAGAGATTCCACCAATACTTAACTCGATAGCATGTCTGCATGTAGGGGAGGAAACTTATACAAAATGTCCACCCCAAATTGATCATGTTGTTGATAGTGATACAGATGCGCTGCGAATAAAATTAGACTCTGTTGCTCCTTTGAAAAAGAAGAAAATAAAACAACATAGATTAGCTCCATGGCATAATGCCGAAACCCGCAGAATAAAGCAAAAGTCGAGACAACTTGAAAGGATATGGCGTTCCACTAAACTTGAAAAATCTTGTTTAATTTGGCATATTACTCTCAAAGAATATAAGAAAGCACTGCGTAAAGCGAGAGCAGCCTACTACTCTTCATTAATAGATGAGAATAAGAATAATGCAAGATTTCCTTTCAGCACTGTAGCCAGGCTGACAGAGAGCCATAGCTCGATTGAGCCTTCTATTCCCATAGCACTCAGTAGTAATGATTTGATGTGCTTTTTTAACGATAAAATTGTTACTCTTAGAAACAAAATTAATGACCTCTTGCCTTTGACCAGTATAGTGTTATCAACTCCCGGAAACGTAAGTTCTAATATTACACTAGATAGTAAACTAGAATGCTTTTCAGCCATAAACCTTGAACAATTAAATTCAATGATTCTCTCTTCTAAACCATCAACGTGTATGTTAGACCCAATTCCAACTAAGCTGTTGAAGGAAGTTTTTCCATTAATTAGCACTTCTTTATTAAATATTATGAATATGTCTTTATTATTAGGCTATGTTCCACAATCATTCAAAGTAGCAGTGATAAAACCGCTTCTTAAAAAGCACAACCTCGATCCAGAGGTTTTAGCCAATTATAGACCTATTTCTAATCTTCCGTTCCTCTCACAAATTCTTGAGAAAGTGGTCGCAAAACAGTTGTGTGATTACTTAAAAAACAATGATTTATTTGAAGATTTTCAGTCTGGCTTTAGAACACATCATAGCACAGAGATAGCTCTGGTTAAAGTCCCAAATAGCTCTGGTTAAAGTCAATGATGAACCTGGATCATACAGTAGGTCCTGGATGGATATCCTCGTGGATTCATCTTCCTATTATACACACATGCATTTCCAAACATTTGGACTACCTATGTTGCAAATGTATTATCTTTTCAATTTACACACGGCATCTATTGCACGTCTGTCCGTCCTGGGAGAGGGATCCCTCCTCTGTTGCTCTCCCTGAGGTTTCTCCCATTTTTCCCTTTAAACTGTGGGTTTTCTTCGGAAGTTTTTCCTTGTACGATGTGAGGGTCTAAGGACAGAGGGTGTCGTATTGTCATACTGATATTTTGTACATTGACCATGATAATGTGTGAGTAACAAACAGTGCGCTGGGAATCTTTAAAATAACTAGGAAGCAACACACACACACACACAAACACCTAAACACACACACACACACGCACACTCACACACACACACGCACACACACACACACACACACACACACACACGCACACACACACACACACACACACACACACACACACACACACACACACACACACACACACACACACACACACACACACACGCACAAGCACTGAAGCTCAAGTGACTCAAGAGTATGTGTGTGTAACTCAATCCCACAAACACAGTCCTGCCACCATAATAAATATGCACCAGAGAACCAAACGTGTATTAATCCACAATTTAAAATAGTCCTCAGCAGATGCAATGTTAACTGCTAGGTATCGCCGCCTCCAAAATGTCACTCTCGATGTGATTTTTAAAGATTTTTCCGTCTTCAATAGAAACAAGTGGTTAAGTGAGGCAGACTAACCCAAACGCAACATCTTGGTATTATTTTTTTGGACAAACATCTGGAATATCATAAGTATTTTTCTTGTTTTCCATACTATAAAGTTATATCATAACTGTAACTCAATTACAGAGGTAATGTTTCTGGACTGGCGTGTTGTTTGGTCCCATTTGGACATGTAAGACACAAGTTCAACAGGTTTTTCATGCCAGTTCAGGAGATTTTTAAAGGACTTATTCATACATAAATAAACATTGATTGATTGATACATTATTCTTACATTATTATCACTTGGGCATTTGTCCCGTTCTCACTCATACTACACTTTATATTTCCATGATTGTCCAGCACCGTAAGGGTGTTTTGACGCAGATCAGATCCAGAATCATGTCTAACTATTATTGAAATAGCAGATATACTGGATTATCTCTCTGCAGCTGAGGTATGCACTTGACAGCAGGTTGTATAAAGACCAATATAAATGAATTATTTAAAAAATGATCAAAAAGGAGCCTTAATAGCAACGTGGATCAACAGAACAAACCCACTGTCAGTCTGTTTGATATACTGTATGTGTCATATATTTTTCACATTAAAGTCTGTCGAGCTACCTCCAAATGCTGTATCAGTGTTTGAGTCACGAACTGTCACATCAAGTCAAGTCATAACCAGCCATCACACACACACACACACACACACACGCACACACACACACACACACACACACACACACACACACACACACACACACACACGCACACGCACACACACACACACACACACACACACGCACACACACACACACACACACCCGCACGCATGCACGCACACACACACACACACACACACACACACACACACACACGCACACACACACACACACACCCGCACGCATGCACGCACACACACACACACACACACACACACACACACACACACACACACACACACACACACACACACCAACAAGTGAGCAACAGCTTACATATAAACACATAGACTGGATTAAAAACTGTTTAATGGCAGTTTTATGATTTAAAAAGCTGTCAACAAACCCAGCAATAATGCAGACTGTACATTTAACTACAGTCCTCTATTTAAATCTTTTCTGTGAAGTTTAATCACAACCTTCTTTTGACCTCTCTCTTTCTCACACTCTCCCAGACAGCGTGTTGTGTGAACAAATGTTAATTCCGATTGATTATGCTGTAAACCTCAAATTCAATAATATTAGCTTCCCAGGTTGCACTGGCTCATTTGAATAAGCTTTTTTGGCTCAGGAGAACTCGTCCAGTGGAGAAAGACGAAGGCAAATAAAGAAAGATAACCTAGTACCTCTCAGAAAAAATATTAATTTACTGATGTAGGTATTTCATTCATAGTCGGCACTGCACAAAAGCTCCAATTGAAAACAATAAAAACATGATTAAATGGGGTGATGAATAATCCCCACTTACTATAAAACAAATCTCAAATAGCTTATCTGCATCACAACACATTATGAGACATTTTAAATGTGGAGGATGTGGCTTATACAGTCAAATCTACTGCAAGGCACTCAAGTGGATGGTAAAAGTAAAGCCCCATTAAAATATAAGGGCTTAACGCATTTTCTGTAATAACAAGATATTGCCTATTTAAAATCACGGCCCAAATGTCCTCTCAGTGATCTCATTGAGAGATAAAGACGATACTAACAAGACTGATAGAACAGATCCAGGTTAGTCTCATTCCGATAAGATAGGGGAATATGCAACAAATCAATAAACAATTATTTTCAATCACATTTCATGGCCAAAATCTCACCATGAAGACTGACTGATTAGAGACTAATAAATACTTTACTTTATTACAGTTTACCTCGATTGCTAATGATCTTTATCATAACTGTAAGTGTGATTCTCAAAAAGACTAACATTACACATATAACAAACATTTGCATTACGTTTTTTAATTACATTATATCTATGACTACCTGGGAATTATTACAATTTCCTCTCTCTGGGGAAAAATATGAAGTGAAAAGTGTACAATAATTATTTTCCACAGTTAAGGGGGCCACACGGGGTCCAGGCTCAATATTGTAACATGCCTTCGACAAAACGGCAATTTTTCTTCTTCGTCTAATTGACAACAAACTAATGAAAAACCACCGCACACACACACACTCAACATTTAAAATGGTTTTCCATTATGTTGACCTGAAGTGTTGTCCCCAAACCGTCAGAGGTCCCAATGACGTGAGTGTGCGTCCATAATGACGTCCCCAAATAGTGATAAATACCAACACACAAAACAACACACACACACAACAACATCCAAACATAAATTACTTTTCAAACACACACACACACACACACACACACACACACACACACACACACACACACACACACACACACACACACACACACACACACACGCACACACACACACACACACACAAACAAAGTGGGAGCATCTATCAGGAGACATTTGCTTCACAAAGGTCAACGTGGCCTGAGGGCAGCTGCGACCACAGCCGCAGCAAAGCATTATGGGACACAGCAAATGGGGATGGGAATCCAGTATGTGCAAGATTGTCTGCCTGTGTGTGTGTCCGTGACTCACGTGGTTACATTTCTCCTACTGGGCTCAGTATACTGCTGCTGACACTTATGTTTAAAATACATCTACATATGAACATGCGCACTCCCTCTCGTGTGCTATCTGTTCTTAGTAAGCTGTAAAACCGTGACATCAAAGTTCAAATCATATTTAGAACGAAAAAAAAGGAATTGTACTTTAAATACAATTATGAATAATTGCAGCTGTGTACCAAACAGGCCTTCCTATGATTGAATATAGACTTTGCAGAACATTGAGGTAGTGAGAGCCTAAGTTTGAACGCCAAACAGCCGTAGATCATTAATAAAACAGCTCCTTTCTCAAGCTTTTGAGATCTCGCAAAAACACACACATATTTGATTGTTATGTATAAAAAAAGAGTAGTACAGCAAGTGCTCTGACACGCGAGGTGGAGCAGAAACACTTTCCATTTCACTGACTCGTGTGACCAACTGTTGGCTGTTCTCAAGAGTAACAGGGAAACAGACACACTTTATTATTTAGCTTTACCACACATCTTACTTTGTCTTTTTGCACCTCTAAGCCTCTTTTTCACTCTCCTCCATTTCTATCCTTCCCTGGCCCGCTTGCACTCGGCTTTCTCCCTTGTATATGTTTAAACATCTTGTTTAACCTTGCGCGAATGAAGCGTTGCAAAGGGACGGACATTTCCGTAAATAATTCTGAGGGAAGTTGAGCGTTGGTAACTTTCCACAGTTTCTTACGATTATTATATTGAGCTTTTTTGGTGGGGAAGATAGTCATTAAAAAAATACTATCAGGTCTTATCTAAAGTATCCACCCTCAAGATAATTGTGCAACCCTTAACTGTATTCAAAACTATTCAATACAAGCCAGGAAGCTCTCCAATAAAATATACTTCACTGTTGCTGAATCTTATCAAAAACTCACATTAGATCAATTAGAATCCATTCAAATGGACTCCTTGTACATAAGCAATGAAGTATAGATGCATTAGGGAGTAAATATCAACATCATTATGTAGGATTTCAAATCAAACAATGGCCTGCTGTTTCAGCCTCGTTCTACTTGTGTATGTGCAACTACTGCTGTTTGTCGAGTAAACAGAAGTCGAAATATTTCACTAGGAAAAAATAGACCCTCAAACCAAGGTTAAAAAGGAGACAACAAAAACAACGCAGTGTGTCCAGATGCTGCCACGATTGTGACAAGCTGGGCACGAGGTGGCCGCAGTTTGTCTTTGATTGAACACACACACACACACACACACACACACACACACACACACACGCATGTACAGCACTTTGGCTCGACCAAAAATCGCTTTTAAATGTGCTTTATAAATAAAACTTGATTTGATTTGATTTGACACACACACACACACACACACACACCAAATCATCAGAAATACTTCCAAAAAGAGGAATTTATTCAAAGTTCTAGAAAATGCTGTTTTAATGGACCTGATTCTTTTGTAACTTATAAATATGATATATTGTTGTTAGATATTCATTCTACGTGAAGGGCATCTTCAGTATGTAAGAACATAACACAACTATGGCAATCACAACTGAATCTTAGTCAAATAAAAGGACTTTAAGCTTGTTTAGAAAGTAACTGCAGTTAAAACACATGCAATGGGTTTCCGAGCAACATGTCCATTGTCTGATCTCACTCCTCTGAGAGCCGGGAGACATTGTTTGTCTGTGCTTTCGAAAATGTTTACAAATTAGCTTCAAAAACAGTTTTGGGCTAAATTCGAACTTCAGCATGTTAACATGGTGATTTGCATCAGGTAACGTTCAACATTTTAGTTTAGCGTATGTCCTTTGTTACAAACTCTTTGGAAGCTTAACTACCCATATCCAACTTATCCCTACAAGCGTTTCCATAGTTACACTTCTTCTCTCATCACATATGCAACAACCTATACTGTAACCCATGTCAGCATAACATCCTCTGCACTTGCACATCGGCAAACTGCATGTTGCTGTACTATGTGAAATGACACTACGGTTGATTTCTAATGTAATCTACCGCGTGAACATTGTCGTTTTAGGCATTGCAACACATGCTGAAGTTATTGTGGTGAGAGCAGCTTGGTTCCGAGGAGCTGTCCCTAATCAGACGATGTGTACAGTCCCAAAGCTGCATGTGAGTGGCCTATCTCACTGCAGACACATGCACACACCAACACATGCAGAATATAAAAGCGTTTTGTCAACTACAAAACAGAGAAGCAGAGGAGGGAGAGGAAAGGAAGTTGAAAAGCAGGCAAATTGGACTGCTTGTTTCCTCAGAGCGCCTCTGACAGCTCAGTGTGGGTGACTGTGTCTTCCTCCCTCTCTCTCTCTCTCTCTCTCTCTCTCTCTCTCTCTCCCTCTCTCTCTCTGATTACCTCTTTCCAGGCGAAGGAGAGAGAAGATGGGGGAGAGGGAAAAAAGGGGAGAGGGCGAAGAAGAGGCTAGTTTCCACGGTGATGGCTGATGAAAGAGAATAGGACAGGTTCTGCTTGGTTGCACACCTCTCCTCTTTCCCTCTCTCTTCTCCCCCCCCCCTTTTTCTCCCTCTGTTCCTCTTCCGACCCCCCTCTTCCTCTTTCTCCAAAAACATCTTCCTCATTTTCTCTGCTCTCATTACCAAAACATCCATTCCTTCCTTTCCAATCTCCCCTTCATCCCCTTCTCTCATCTCTTTTCACTTTTATACATTTCATTCAGCCACACTGGGTTGCACTTATTACACGCTGGCGATATGTTGCTATTATATCGATATTGTATTACATTTTGGATATCGATATTTTGAAGTATCTTTCCTGTTAGGCTGCATTACAGCAAAGTGATGTCATTTCCTGAACTCAGCAGACGATTCAAGCTGCTCTACTTTCTCTGCTTTTAACCATTTGGTCATATTTTGTAAAAGCCAAATACTGCTATAAGAGCCTTTACGGGAAAGTTGTCCAAATGAATTTCAGCATTCTACATTATATTACAGGTCACTTGTTAGACGCTTTTATCCAAAGCGACGAACATACTCAATACTGTGGGCAATCCCCACAGGAGCAATTTGGGGTGAAGTGTCTCAGGGACACAACGACATGCTGACTGCAGTGGGGTTTGAACCTGTGACCCCCTGATCCCAACACCAACTCTCTATCCACTGCGCCACACACCTCCTTCTACATGACAACTACTTTTAGTTTTGATATTAAAGTGTATTTTGAGGCTCATACCTTTGTGCTTTTACCTGTCACAACGTATGTTTACACTGCAGTATCAATAATTCTACTTAAAGGTCCCCTATTATACTGTTATTATTTTTTTTACTTTTATTGTCATTACACAGTAGGCCTACGAAATGGTTTCTCTGCATTTGACCCATCCTAGTGTTAGGAGCAGTTTTCAATATTGGCTAATGGTTACACAAGCCAAAACATCGTTATGACATCATAAAGTGGCCACAATCTGATCGACTCATTTTCAGACAGGTTTTTATAGAAATGGATCAGGACAAAAAGAGAGACAATCTTTTGTCCTGAAACTTTCAGAGTCTCTTTCCACAGAGGGGACACATGTTGATGTAGAAAAGTAAAAAAAAGTGGATTTTGCACAATAGGTGACCTTTAAGTACAAGACCTGAGTACTTCTTCCACCTCTGACCAAAAGCACGCAGAGGTTTGTGTGAACGTTTTTCAGTATTTCTGTTGGCCTTACAGTGTCTTCATCCTTCTCTTATTCCCATTCTCTTACAAATATCCCTTTTCCCCCTCCCTCTGCTCTTCACCTCTGTCCTTAATTCCTTCCCTGTTACGATTATTGTGTTATGTCACGTTTTGTACGTCTTGTTTTGCTGTTCTCCCCGTCATGTTTTCCTCTTGGTATATTGTCTGGTCCTTTTCCCTGTGTGTTTCCTCCTGTCGTTAGTTTCCCTGGTGTGTCTAGTTGTCTGATTGTGTTCACCTGTGGCCCTTGTGTTTCTCCTCCCCTGCCCGGCTGTTACTAGTCTTGTGATTACCCCTCCCTGTATTTAGTCTTGTCTCTTCCTGTGTTCAGTGTTGGTTCGTCGTTTGTCTGTGACAGTGTTCACCGGGGAGTGTTCTGATTGTCTGTGTGCCATATCCTTGAAATAAAGGTTTCGTCTGCATTTGGGTCCTGCCTGCTTCACTCACCATAACATTCCCCCTGCCTCCCTTTTTCTTCCTTCTCTCCTTCCTCCCTGCAGCCACCTGGGTGATCATTTTTGTTCCCTATGCCTGTTTAAATCCCACTTCCTCCTCTCTATTACCAGGTGATCATTTAGATCCCCGCCGTGGTCAAACACTCCCCGGAGATTCACCTGAAACAGAGGCCATGCTCAGCTCATCCATCATTCCCAGCCCAGCACCCCTCTCCCTGCTTCATTCATGCACATTCTGCTCTCTCTTCATTCATGCTCTACCTTCCCCCTTCCTTCCTTCCTTCCTTCGCTCCTCATTTCCTGGCCTTCTCCTGCTCATTTATCACAGCGGGATCTGCACACCTGCACCAACACAATAACACATTCCCTGCATGAAAGAAATCCCAACTCGATCGCACAAACTGAAAAAGACCCAGTGAATTGCAGGTATGTTGCTCCGTGGAAAGATAGGGCTTGCATTAAATAACATTCAGAAAAGAATACGATATGATTAATTATTGATACTGTGAGAATGCTAGTATCATTTGATGTTTGTGCATTATGATCTCTTCCTTCTTCTTTTCTTTACTCTTACCGTGGAAAGGCACAGAGAGCATTTAAGCCGACAGAGCTTGTCAATGCTTTGTTTTGCGCACATGGCATCAAAAATAATTCAGTTTCATTAAATGTCATAATTCAGTCACGGATCTCAATCGAGGTAGGCAGGTAAGGCAGGTCATTTCAAACAAGCCACACCCCTGGTCATGGTAGCAACCGCTATTGTATTTGTTGTACTGGAAATATTTCAGGGAAGGGAAGATATTTTTAGGGGCCCTATTCTTCTCACTTTCAGGTTTCAAATTTGTATTTTAAGCTTCTACTGTGACATTACATTACATGTCACTTGATGCTTTTATCCAAAGCGACTTACATACTCAATAATGTGGACAATCCCCACAGGAGCAATTTGGGGTGAAGTGTCTCAGGGACACAACGACATGCTGTCTGCAGTGGGGTTTGAACCTATGCTCCCCTGATCCGAATACCAACGCACAACCTACTGCACCACACACCTCCTCGTGACATGTCTCCATGTTTTAATGTTCAAAAAGCTCTTTATTTCTCTCATGCTGCCTGTGCTGCAGCACCTCTTTTCACCCTCTGTCTGAAACCAGAGCCCAGTCTGCTCTGATTGGTTAGCTCGTCGGCTAGGGTGTGATTGGTCAACCCTTTTATCTATGACGTACAATGTGTTGTAGCGCAAGCCAATACGAGCGCTAGCTAATAGAGTGCAACAGGGACGCGTCCTAAAACCCGGAAGTCAGCTTCTTTCGAATCAGAAATCTATCGATCATAAATCTATCGATTCGATTTATGATTAGAAAATTATAGAAGTAGGGTAGACATGTGGATATTATCCGGCTGAACAAAACGGGCATTTATCGAACAGGTTCGTTTTCCACAGACCTTATTTCGAGCTATTTTCCAAAATCCTATGGAGAAATTGCATTGGTTTTTGTGGTGAAATGACTTACTTCCGGGTTTTAGGACTTGTCACTGTGGCACTCTATAGGAGCGCGAGTGTTTCATAGTGAGGTCACTATGGGGGGGGGGGGGGGGAGTAGGAGAGTACCTCCCTCTGGAGATGTTAGCCTTTGCAGACCATTTACATACAACAACCTATAGAACACACTGCAGGAAAGGGGAGACCCCAGAAAGCACAGTAGGGTCCCTTTAAGTCTACTGCATTGCATTCACACCAGCTGAATGTCCTGCCTTTATCCGATTACTATCCTGATAAAGATCACATTTTAACGTATAAATATAAGGTATATGAACCAGAAGCCTGATTTCTATACAGAAAATACTCATACTATTTTTAAGTCACCTTCAGCTCATGCATGAATGATGTTGGGTGCGATTTTCTTTGATAATATAAGATGATTCTAGAGGCTTTCTTCCCTTTTGCCCCATATTGTCTGGAAAGGAAACTGTGTCGCTGTAAAATGTGCCGCATCCTTTATGCTGCACAGTTCATATGCATGACTGCTCCATACATGTACTGTAAGAACACTGCATACATGATGTTTTTCTACCCCCCTCCATCTCTCGTTCACTCACTCTCTGATGTCAGGCAGACTGCAAGCCACATGTACACGAGTCAGAGACATCCATTTCCTGACGTTTTATGAGGCATTTATGAATTATAAAACCGTGACAACCAGGGACCCGGAATGAGCGGAGATGGGCAGAATGGGAAAAGAAGACAAGAGAACATTTTCACTTAAAATTGTGTTATTGAGTGTGTGGGTGTGTGTGTGTGCATGAACGAGTGTGTTTGCATCTTTATGTTTGCCTGACGGTTGCATGTGAGCCTGTGCTCGTGTGCATGCACTGACATTGCGCTGACATTGTGTTAACTCGCCGTACTGCTCCCACAGCTGTGCTTGTTAGGTGGCTTGGGAATATCAGAGAATTTGTCTATTTATTCATTCAATTACAAGAGTGTGTGGGTGTGTGTTCAATACAGCCTTATACCTGCACCATCTGGCCCTGTAATAGCCTTCTCTGCCCCCCAGAATGAGATGGCTATGACTGGCTGCATCACACACACACACACACACACACACACACACACACACACACACACACACACACACACACACACACACACACACACACACACACACACACACACACACACGCACACACACGCGCACACACACGTGCACACACACGTGCACAATGGATGCACATGCCTGCCTCTACTTGAGGCAATGCATATTTTTCAGGGTAATTGAAAAAGTTTACTTGTGCAGGATGAAAGTCAAATTATTTACAGCTTATTATGTATTAAGTCAAAATCTACAACTACATTTTCAATTACTTTTGACCCTACACAGGCGATAGGTTACTAAGAGTCAGTCTTTAAAGAAATAACCTAATATTTGTTGTCTTAAAGGAGCTGGATGAAAGGGTTGATATCGACTTCATCTTGAGTTCAGTAGCAAGACATGCACAAACATGTTTAAACGAGCTCAGCAAATAGAATAGGAAAAGCTGGGAGTATATAAAGTGATGTATGGAATGGCTGCATTAACAATTATTTCATTGAGTGTTTTTTAGATTGATCAGTTACTTTTTGGTCTCTAAAATGTCATAACATATTTAAAAATGTCCATCCTAGGTGCCTATAAATGTCTTGTGTTGTCAGTCAAAGCCCCAAAGATATATTAATAAATATAGTATAAATAAAAACAGATAAAATCAGGAAACCTACATATTTAATGGGCCAAATATAGCAATTTCTTACATTATAGCTTGAAGAATTACTAAAAGACTTGATTATTAAATAAATGGATTATTAATCTTTGCAGCTATAAAGTATAGTAACTGGTAAAGGATATTCTTAGGAACATATGCACTGAATCCAAATCATTTCATTATCCTGGAAACAAGTCCAAATCATTTATTTTAGATTGTTGGTTGCCTAAGATGGTAGCCTTGTTTTTACAGTGTCAGCAGCCACTAAAATAGTATGTATTAACAACAACCTAGCAAAGTATGAGTAGCAAAATCAACACATTTAATAAACTAGTAGCAGAAGAAGTTAAAGAAGAAAATGTTACCAAGCCGTATCACATCTTAGAGTTCATATATGTGCCAGGTGTAAAAAATACAATCTAAAAAGCCTTTGTGTCGACCCCTGTTTTAAAAAGAAATGTTGTAGGTTTTCTTGAATCTGTTTGAAACCTGCAAATGAACTTTCTTTTACGGAATAATAAATGGTATTATAGCATTTGTGCTTCATTTGAGATTCAACATGGAAAGCAACAGAAGAGGTGGACAGAGGACGACACACAGCCAAGGTCAGGCACAGTCTCAAATCTATAATACACACACTCCCTCTCTCTCTCACACACACACATACATGCATACTGGTTGTTGTTTGCATTGGGGACCAATATTTTGAACATCACTTACGGGGACTACCCTTTCGGAGGAAATTAGGTAAACTTGTCATTGCTTAGTTAACTTATGCACATGTTTAAAACAAACTCGAGAATGATGAGGCAATCTTTTCCCATGCTTAATGCGAACGCAGGATGTATAAACACACAGACACACACGTCAATGTAGCAACCTCAAACTCATTACAATAGAGATGCACCACCGAGATGCCCCACAAACAACACGTTCATTTTCCTCCTTATTATAGTGTATAGGGCACTCTGTATTCTCACAAGATTAGCTCTCTCATTGACTTTGTCCAAGCTTAGAGACTCATAAACATGCTGTAATAAAGTATGCTCTAACTGCATACCAATTAAAGGAAACTGGAATGAAAGGGCCACTTTACCTCTTTAAATTGATCTAATCTATCATGTCTTATTTGTCTATCTGCTACAATTATCTCTGCCCCGTCTACCCTTATCTACGTCTAGGTCTAGGTTTCGATTATTAAGATCACCGGATAGCCACAAGCCTTGAGGATCGGAAATCAGATGGCTCCATGAACCAAAGAGCCGATTCAATACTGTAGTCAGGGTACCTGCAGCTAGAGACAAGGGGATACAGCCAAGTGGTACTGGAGTGGCTGGAAAATGTGTGATTTATCGGGGTAGTTTTGGGGGTTTTATGATCTTACTTATATGATTGAACGATGCAAAATAAGGACATAAACTGAACAAGAAGTGCCGGAGGCGATCTGGAAACTCAAACAGTGGAGGTTTTACTGAACTCACTGTGGAAATGACACTAATTTAATTCTGATTGGCAGCAATAACCATGAAGTTGCCACTAACGTTGAAGCTGCAAAGGTGTTAGACTACTTCTGATTAATGGATGTGACCATGGGCGGTTATGGGGAGGGGGGGGGGGCAACAGGGGCCTTTGCCCAAATAACACTGAGCTTGGACTCTCCTGTGGCCCCCCTTCAAATGACGAGTGATAACACCATTTGTGATAGCATTGCATCAAAGACTGTGACATGACCCAAAGACAACAAGGATGTGTTTTGTCATGAAATAACATTTAACTAAGACACAACTTCTGTAAATTAAACAAATACCAATAGTGTTTTGTTTTTCTTGTGCTCTATGACTGTATAATGGATGTATACATGTGGGTACATGTATACATCTTGAACACTGTCTTTTTCTCTTTTGTTCCACATTTAATAGGCCCCCTCTTATAAAATAACTGACCCCAGCACAGCCCTCAGTAACATTGGTTTAGTTAGTACTGCTATTGGAAGTGAGTGTTGGACTTTAAAGAAATTGCAATGATGCAACAGAAGCAAGCAACAACCATGACACCTGCGTGATGAACGTGGAACTGTTATGCCTTATAATGGCAACTAAAATATAGCATCAAACAGAAACCACATTATCAAAAGTCAATGAAAATGACCCAACTTCCTTCCGAAATAAAATGGATCTCAGACATTCCACAGCACCTTATGCTCACTATTCTAAATGGTCACTGTGCATGTTGCTCTGCCTTTTCATGGTTTCTTCTGATGAGATTTACGACTTAAATCAGTATGTATGTTGGGTGTGTTCGACAGGTCGTTCAACTCTAATGATTGCCAGATCCTATAAGCACCAACATGTTCGACGCCGCGCTGCCTAAATCTGTATTTTGTGTCTCCTAACAACAAGACAACAAGATGGCTTCAAAAGGACAAATTCCTTACAACACAGTGTGCAAGATTCCCGGCAACAGTGTGCAGAGACTTGTTGGTGGTGCAGCAGCTGACCGGCTAATAACACTGCCAGCTGTTTGTCCCTGTCGGCGCTTTATGTGCCTTCAGCTATGCAGTGTGATGGCAACAAGCGCGGATCAATAAATATGGTATTGTGTTTTATCATGTTGCAGAGGAAAGGATGCGAGGGGGAATTCGGGGGAAGAGACAGCTTCTTAAGAACTGGGGGATTATGGGATGCTGTCACACACACGTACAGAGAGGGGAGACAGGATTTGTGTGTGTGTGTGTGTGGAGATGCAGGGACAGAGAAATTAGAGCACACACATGACAGAAAGGAACATACAGCTACACAAAAAAAGAGAGAGAAAGAGAGGGAAACATGTGCATTCACACACACGCACACACACGCACGCACACACACGCACACACACGCACACATGTTCCTCAGGGGGTGCCAGTAGGAGAGATAGGATGTGTGTGTGTGTGTGTGTGTGTGTGTGTGGAGATGCAGGGACAGAGCAATTGCAACACACACATGCAAACACACATAGGAAAAGACAGAAAGAGAAGGACACCCCCCCCACACACCACACACACACACACACACACACACACACACACACACACACACACACACACACACACACACACACACACACACACACACACACACACACACACACACACACACACACACACACACACACACACACACACACACAGCAGTCAGACTGATCACGTACCTTCCAGACAGCAGGTTCGCCAGAGGCCGGAGTGCGTCATCACCTCCTCGTTCTTGCGGCTCGTGTCGTTGTCGTTGGTGCTCTTCGTGCGGCAGACCCCGCGCGAGTACAGCCAGTAGTCAGTACCGACGGCGATGGTCATGAGGCTGAAGGCGGCGAACGCACCCACCGTCGTCACGAGCATCTGGACGCCGCGGTCACACATCAGCATCTTCATATAGGCGGTTCCTGTTTGTCTTAATCTAAATGTCTTCCTCTCTTTTCCCCCCTTATTATTTCCTTAATATCCCGCGAGATTTGGAGAGTCCGAGTGAGGGGGTTCAACAGACAGTCATTTTGGAAGATAAAATACACATATGTGAATTAAAAGGGGCGAAAAGGGAATTAATTTGCTGCCTGGTGTGTTGAGTTGGGAAGGTGGGAGGGCGGCACGTCACTTTCTCGCGCATCAAAAACCGGTTTTACCATCCACCACCCTCACACACACACACACAAACACACACACACACCCACACACACACCGGAGGTTTAGCGACCACCGGTTGTCCCCGACTACCCAACACTTGTCTCACTCAGTCAGAGTGGAGGGAAACAGCGATACCACATTCTGCCTCTCCTTCCCTCCTTCCGTGCGTTAAATACGCGTATCCAGCAGTAACCCGAGATATCTTCTTCTTCTTTTCCTCTTCTGTCTCTCTTCTTCTTCTCTCTTCTTTAACTTCTTCCTTTCCTAAACCAGCTCCCTTATTAACAGCACAGCTCTGCGTGGGGGGACTCCATCTTTAAACACAACAACAAAAAGGGGGGTTAGTTTGTTTTATATTGACTGATGTAACCGCACCAGTCAAAGGGGGGAGGGTTTCTGTTTCTATACTAAAACATCAGTGCTGAGGCGGCTCGCCCCTCACTCACTCACCGCTGGATGTGTTGACCGGTGAAGGATGTCCTCCTTCGACAATCTCTGTTGCAGCAGCGCCAAAATACAAGGCGGTACAGTGGTTATTCTCTGTTTCCTGCTGTATTACTGAATGAATGGACCGATTAATAAAGCCCATACGTCAGCTATGAAGAGAGCGCGGACGTTGACCGAGATCCGTCGTGTGTTTTCCTCTCCAGCTGTTGACTCACTGACATGTTTTTTCTTCTTCTTCTTCTTCTTCCTCGATGTCCACAGTAATAGGCTTACAGGAGCTCGTCCAAGCACGCAGCCTCTAATATAAATTCAGTGTTTTCCCTCCCATTCATTATCTGCAGTGGAGAGACACGCAATACGGGTATTTAACATAGGCACCAAAATTGAAACCTAGACGGCATTAATCAAATTTCTCCTTGAAGACGGACGTGTTCGCTCTCTCTCGCCGCCGAAGTTGAACCATTACGTGGACGAACCGTCCGATAAGCCGCCTGCTGATGGAGCCTGTAGGATAGTTACACCCGCCTGGGTTTGCTCCCGAGAAACGTGCCCGTTGGTACAAATGGAAAAAAATGACAGCCGTCGCCTCCTCCTCCTCCTCGTCCTCCTCCTCTTCGTCTTCCTCCTCCTCCTCCTCTCGGTCCAACCAACACAAACTAAAACTAACCGCGCGTCTCCTCAAACTCCGCCTGAGGCCGCACCGCTTGGCTCTGATTGGCTCCTTGGGTGACAGCTACCCTGAGGAACCAATCATATGCAGTCACTGCTGCATGTCCCGCCCACCGCCGCAACACCATCAGTATAAATCATGGTGGGCTCCAGTCCACAGAGGAGAGCATATGTAGACTTTCAGTGAAAAGGGGCCTACTTTTTTTTTTATCATAAGAGAGACTTCTTAAGAACCCTTTATCAGAGCTTATCGTTCTGAAAAGTGGGTCTTGGATATATCTAGGGAAAAGTGTTATAAAAACACTAATGTTCAGCAAATTTGTTCACAAAACACACACTTCTAATATCCTAAATCTTCCTTTAAGTCTTTAAGACAGTGCTGTGCCGCGCCTCTGCCGCTGCAGGACGCGTCTACTACCGCGTCTGGGGAGCTGTCCGCGGAGCTGAATGTTCGCTTTGCTGCTGTCCTTGGTGCTGAACCGAAGCGCAGCGTTTTTCTCCCCTCTGTTTTCCTCTGTCCTCCGCCTGCGCGACGCCAGCAGCCCCTGCACCGCACTGATTAGTTAGAAAAGAGAGAGAGAGAGAGGAGGGGGAGAGAAAGAGAGATTGGCAAGCGATGCATGAAGAATCGCGCCCGGGAGAGAAGCAGAGACGCCACTTAAAGAGCCACGGACCGTTTTTAATGATTCCACTCCAGCGAGGCTTCCACACAAGGCGGTCTGAGCTTCACAGTTCACTTAACACTCACGGGAGTGCGCGCGTGTATGTGCACGAGGATGTACGAGTGTGTACGCATGTACTAAAGCGTGTGCCTGTTTATGTCTCTGTTCACGTGACTCTGTAGTGTGCATGTGTACAATGATGAACATGTGTAAGTGTCTTTTTGAGAGAAAGTGAGCAAGCCTGTGTGTGTGTGTGTGTGTGTGTGTGTGTGTGTGTGTGTGTGTGTGTGTGTGTGTGTGTGTGTGTGTGTGTGCCACAGGCGGCTGAACAGATCTGACTGTTTAAAAGCTCATTGTATTGCTGTTTAAACAGCAATGAATAAAAGCCTGTCTTCGTCACTGGAGACAAATACAAATGATGGGATGACAGCACTGTAGGGATGAATAAATGCATGGAGCCTCTTCTCTAATTGTTAGTTTTGATATTTCTATTGACTGGCAACTCTTTCTTTCTTTCTCGCTGAGCATTCAGACACATATTCATTAATCAATGACAATTAATGAGTGTGTGGCTCTGTAATACCCAGAGGGAAAATACATAACACAGATATTTCTTTCTCTCTGTTTTCCTGTCTGTCAAGTGAAACGGTAAAGTGTTGGTATTTGGAGTAACTACAGCATTGCAGGATTAGCTGTATGTTGATGCCTTAACTGAGTAACTGCTGGATTTACTGACTGACTATCAGGATGTAAGTGACTATGAGGTGAAGTGAGTGATGAACTGAATGACAGTTGAAGAACTGCAGTGTGTGGTTGTGGACAAACAACAGAAATAAACAGAATAGGAACCAGAAGAATTAAAGCGATCAAAAACAAACAGAGACAGAAAAGTGACGAGTGAGAGGGAAGAAGAAGGATTACAGTTAATAGTTAAATAATTGCATGAACTGATCAAAAGAGAGAGCAGTGACAGCTCCTATCATCCTTCTCACTTGCTCTGCTGGTTTGTGTGTGTGTGTGTGTGTGTGTGTGTGTGTGTGTGTGTGTGTGTGTGTGTGTGTGTGTGTGTGTGTGTGTGAATGTGTGTCCGAAGCCCTTGCTGCCTGCGTTATCTCACAGGGAGACTCATTAACATAGAAATGACTTCAGGAAGAGAAGAACAGCGTTTCACCTCTGGTGAGAGACAGGAGGGAGGGAGGGAAGCCAGAAAAAGGAGAGAGGAGGGAGGAAAAAGGGAGGAATGGAGAGAGAGATTGTGGGAGGCTTTGAAGGGAGGTGGGTGTTTGGTGTAAGTCTTGGACAACAATGTACAGTAAACACATTGCACCAGACTCATGCGAGAACTACTTGTACGGATGTGTGCTTAAGTGCCTTGTACTAGTGATTTAGGAGAACTTACACACTCTACAATGTTCTCACATTAGTCCAGATGTGGTTTAGAAGTCACATGCAATTAGTTTTATGTTATACAAACTTTATTTTAACTACTGGATTTCATTACTTTGAAGGAATCCAAAATTACACCTATGTCTATTATTTAGATACTCTAGTGATATGTCCTTTCTATTGTGAATTTGTATGTACTTGCTGCTAATGGTACTTTTTAATATATATAATATATATATTTGTGTCCAATTGTATATTTTTGATATTTTAACTTGTGTAATGCTTAACAGTGCTTCTGCTGTGACAAAATCATTTACCAATTTGGGATAACTAAAGTATCTCTCTGTTGGGGAAATGTGTTCCTAGGCCCATAACTTTGACCCAGTGTATCAGTTTGTACGATGAGCACCTGCAGCCTTGGGTGCTTTGTCTCCCTGCTCTTGCATGTTGGCGGCAGCTGATAGAGGTGTTATGGTTTTATCTTGTTATGCACAATGTTGATCATTCTCTCAGAACCAGCTACATACATGGGTCTGGGGGAGAGATCTTCAGAATCGCTGTGTGGAATGTGAGAATTTGGTTAGGGATATTATCAAATATCTGGAACAATACCAGAAACCTGCAGGTCCGCTGCAACTCTGACTGCTTTTAAATCCAGGCTGAAGACTTTCTTTTTGCCGCTACTTTGAATTGAACTATTCACATCTTCAAGGTTCAAGGTTCTTTATTGTCAAACTAACATAGCTGCAGAGTAATTATGTCGTTGAAAATCTTCTCCAACAATGCAACACAATAATACAGATAAGCAGACAATATTAAAACAATATTAAAGTATTTTATATAAAAAGTAATACAAAAAAGAAAAATACATATATCTTACACTGCATTGTAACTTTTATTCATGTATTAATGTGTTATTATCTTTTCTTTTTAATGTTTCGAATGTGTTGTATGCTCTTAATGTTTGCAAAGCACTTGAATGGACTTGTGTTGAAAAGTGGCCTTGCCTTGGCAGTAGTCAGCATTGAGGCGTGGCTGTCAAATCAAATCTCTGTCCTTAGACCCTCACATCGTACAAGGAAACACTTCCAGAGAAAACCCACAGTTTGAGGGGAACATGGGAGAAACCTCAGGGAGAGCAACAGAGGAGGGATCCCTCTCCCAGGACGGACAGACGTGCAATAGATTCCGTGTGTAAATCGAAGAGATAATACATTTTACAGCATATAGACCGAATGTTAGGAAATGCATGTGTCTGTAATAAGAAGTTGAATCCACGAGCATGTCAGCTACAATCCTGTGGAAGCCATCAGAGAAGCAGCATGACGAGACCCAAGGCAGGACCGCAGAGACAGGTTCAGCCAGGACCCGAAGTCCACGACTTAATCCAGAACTCATAGAGGATCCAAGACACAGGACTACAGCAAGAGGATCAGCCTCGACTCCGGATCCCGGCGTAGATATAGATACAAAACAAGAAAAAAGATTTGGCTGGGTTAATCGGAACAAGAGAATACACAGACACAGACAGAGAGAGAAAAGGTCTTTGGATAAAAGTTATTCTTGATAACAAGAGGTCTAAAGGGAAAAAAGATGAAATATAAGGGATTATATTATCTACTATTCCTATATTCGAATAATGTATAAACTATTTTAAAAATACTTTATGAAATCCTATGTTAGGTTATAAATATTAAAATAAAGAACTAAATGAATAAATAAATAACTAAATGAATAAATAGATAATTAAACAAAAGCCAGAGAGAAAAAGTGAGTTTTAAGTGCTGATTTAATCTTCTTTCTTTGATGGCAGCCAGAGGGTTGTTGACACCCGCCTGGATCCATCTTCATCTTCTTCCAAATAGACACATGATGTTTTCTAGTGTTTGGAATACCTATGTTGTAAATGTATTATCTTTTACACACAACATCTTGTGCACTTCTGTCCGGAGAGGGGTCCCTCCTCCGTTGCTCTCCCTGAGGTTTCTTCCATTTCTTTCCCCATCAACTGTGGGGTTTTGTTGGAAGTTTTTCTTTGTCCGATGTGACGGTCCAAGGACATACTCGTAATCAGAGTAACAGATAAACATAAAGAACATAATAATTAGAAATAATAAATGCAGTTTTTTCCAGTCATCAGAAATCGTGTCTTTTATGTCTGAAAAGCAGCACGACTCCTGACAGCTGAGAGATACCGTCTGAACTTCTATAAAAAGCCTGATTACCATTTCACTTATGACCCTGGTGTTGCTAGGCAGCGGGGTGAGGAGGTCACAGGCCCCTTTGCAGAAAAGCATCATGGGAATTGTAGTTTAAAAATCATTGATGCGTCCTGCCTTTTCTCCATTCTCACTTTCAGGAGGATGAAGAGAGGAAGACGCTGTGGTTATTGAAGAGAGGAGGAGGAGGAGGAGGACTGCAGGGTTTCTGCTCAGTGAGCTGGAACCTTCTCACGCCTCTGGCCAGTGCTCAGAGACTGAGAGGAAGAGAAGGAGGAAGAGGAGGAGGAGGAGGAGGAGGAGGAGGGCAGGCGATACAAGAGGAAGAAATCAGAGGAAACAGAAAACCACAGAGAAATGAGAGAGTGAAAGACAAACTGTTTGGAGGAAGATAGAGGAAGTGCAAGATGACTGACAAGCATACTGCAAAGTGAGAGAGCTGGATACACTCACAGTCAGAGGAGGACATCACACACACTCATACACATGTGCTTTTAGGCAATAAAGACTAAGGATCTGTGAGATATTACAGAGTGTGTACGTCTGCTTTCATGTTTGTGTGTTTTACCAGATGGAAGGACTCCAGGGCTCAGAGAGGACATATGGTGAGGTGGCATGATTCTGGCGTAATGCTAATATGTCAAAACTTAGATTTATGACTTGGATGTCCCCAGAAGCAGCCCCAGGACATTCTCCATGAAAGAGTGTGTGAGTGCAAATTGAAAGTGGGAGATGAAAAAGATGTGTTCTGCCTCATTTGGCGGAAGAAAATATTTCTGACCAGATTTCAATTCCAAAGATTTCACATTTAAACATTGCGTTGAAGCTGAAGATTCTTGTGGTCAACATGTTTGTTTGTGCGACAGAGGAGACAAGGTCAGCGGTCATGAGAAAGCGTTCCTAATGTGCGTGCATAATGAAAATGTGTGTAAGGGTGTAGTGTGTGTGTGTGTGTTGGACACTGATTTGGTGAAGGACTGACAGTTGGATTGATTGATTAAGAAGGAGAGGAAGTGGAGAGTGAGTGAAGGGAAGACATAGAGAAAGAGATGTATCTTAATTGTGAAGGCACATGTCTGATGGTGTGAAAGTGTGTCTAATACGTTGGCCCTAATGAAAATGTGTGTAGGGCTGCAAGAGAGAGAGAGGGTGAAAGAGAGAGGAAGTGCGCTAGAAAGAAAGATAGTGTGAAATAAATCCAATAAGCTCCTCCGTCATGCTCCCCTCTTGAGCGTTTTTTAAGATCCACTGAATGAAATAAATAAGAGATTCTTTTGCTTTTGTCCGTTTTTCCTTTTTCATCTGGCTCCAGTGTGCTGCAGTGCCCTGCTGCCGTTCACTTCAGCCTCCATCTTCCTTTCATCCTTCTCTTTCCATCACCAAGAGCACATAGCTTCTTTGCTAGTTAGTTAGCCTCAGGATCAGTAACCTAAACAAATAACAACCACTGATAACACATCTTATTTACATTATGACCCCGCCCCCAACAGCAACTGTCCAATCATAGCACAGGCCTGTCAAGCGTCGTTGTGCATGGAGCAAGTGCATATTTAAGGGCCTTTTTACAGGGTTTGTACAGGAAGAACACTTGCCTCCATTTGCATGCTTCAGTATTTACATGTGACATTTTGAGTGTGTCCCAATGCTAATCTAGGCAAGAGGCAGTGCACTCGGATGTTACTTTGATAACGTCCAAACCTTAAGTGTGGAAGGCTGGACACTTCTCAACCGCACTGACTGCATACATAGCAAAGTGTACAGTGAACACAGCACTATCACAAATAAGAGGTACACATGTGGGGTTTCTCTATTTAATGAACTGAAGCTGGAAGGAGGCCACACTTTATTGTATTGATTGAATTGAGCAGTATGTCATTATTTGCAGCCAACTAAAACGTTTCTAGCTAATATATGTACACTGCACAAGCTTTTAGTGCATGGCACACTTAAACTCAAGTTGTACAATGTTACGTTAAGACCTAGCATTGGTTAGGTTGCCAATCATCTGTCATTTTTTTTTTAGATTCAGCCCCTAGTTTTGCTGATATAGGCTTAGTTTGTCGGGGGACATCTTACTTCTTCCTTCTCTCTGTCTATACCTGTGTACAACCATGTTCCGATTAACCCAGCTTCCCCAAATTTCTTTCTTTTTGGTGTCTATATACGCTGGGATCCGGAGTCATGGATGATCCTGCGGTCCTGTGTCCTGCATCACGAGCCCTGGATCTTGAGTCGTGGCTGTGGTCCTGGATCATACAGTAGGTCCTGGATGGATATCCTCGTGGATTCATCTTCTTATTATACACACATGCATCTCCAAACATTTGGACTACCTATGTTGTAAATGTATAATCGTTTCAATTTACACACGGCATCTATTGCACGTCTGTCCGTCCTGGGAGAGGGATCCCTCCTCTGTTGCTCTCCCTGAGGTTTCTCCCATGTTCCCCTTTAAACTGTGGGTTTTCTCTGGAAGTTTTTCCTTGTACGATGTGAGGGTCTAAGGACAGAGGGTCTAAGGACAGAGGGTGTCGTATTGTCATACTGATATTCTGTACAAACTGTGAAGTCCACTGAGACAAATGTAACATTTGTGATATTGGGCTATATAAATAAACATTGATTGATTGATTGATTTTCTCCTCAATAAAACAGATTTATTATCAGGTACGTTCCAATTATAGCACTTTTTTCACCGAGGGCCACATACAGACAAATATACGAAGGGCTGGGCCACTTATAGAGAGGTATATTGCCTCGTAAGTTAAGTTATAAATGAGCAAAATGTAGGTGAATTAGGCTTGAAACATGAATATGCTTTAAGATAAAAACTGCCTGCTCTCTATGGGGCTTCATTTATCTGGTTAGCAGCTCATCCCTTAAAACAGAAGAGTGATTATAATAAGGAGAAATAGGAAAGGTGTATTTCAAGCAAGCTTGTTATGTAAATAAGTTATTGGTCTTTTTTCTTATCAACTAAGATTTGTTAGAAAATGCTTCCAACTTTAATTGACTGAATTTAATTTAAACGTGGTCGTATTAACACGTGAATGCTACTGTGTGATATATTTTTACATTTATATTTAAGAAACTACAATAAAAGAAAAGCACAAGTTTCATTTGTGGGCCATATTTCATTATACTTTTTGAATTAGCTGAGGGCCGATTCAAAATGGCCCCCGTAGACACCCCTGATGTATAGCCTACATATATCAAATCAACAGTCAGACCTACATTTACAAAATCACTTGGTTAAAACTAGCAAGTAGTTGTAGGAAGGACTATGCTTGTAAATGACCAACGTGTAGAAGTAGCTGTAGCCAATGAAACTCAGTACTTTGGATTTTAAAACCAGCATCCACATTTGACGAGAAACGAGACGTGATTTTTCATCATGATTTATTATTCTACAATCAAATAAAACATCACAATACACATTTTCTTATCAGCAAACTATCTCACAAAACACATCCTTACTTTTCGTTGCATCCTTTGCAGTTCTCTGCATGTAAAAATGATCTTTAGGTTACTGTTAAACTATTTGTCGATACTATCTTAAGCCCGGATGATGTCAAAGCAGTTCTATGTTCAAGAGGCAAGCTTGGAATTTAAATGATACTAATCATCTTTCAAGTGTAATGTCAAGTAACCTCTCCAAGGGTTCAGATTGCAAGAGAAAGAGGGGAGACATATATAGGGACAATGTAGGGATAATGAGAGGAGAATGATAAAGAATGGATTAGAGGCGAGAGGAAGAAAGAGAGAATACAAAACAAGCGGGAAATAGATCTCCAAGAGAATAAAGAAATAGTGGAGAGGGTGAGCCAAGAAGGGGTAAAGGTCAAGAGAAAAGACAATGAGGTAAGAGAAAGACAATGAGGAAGCTGAGTGGGAGAGGAAGGATGAGGAGGAAAGGTCAGATGAAAAATAAAATGACAGACGGAAAGACGTGATCGAATAAAAGGTCGGAAAGAAATGAAGGAGCGAAGGAAGGAGGAGGTGTTTAGGCCTTTCCTCTTCCACCCTGCAGAATGAGAAAATGGGCTTTTTTTCATTGCAACTGATATACGTCATTTTACCCCGAAACACATCTATGTATAAATGTAATCATGGAAATGGAAGACTCTTACCCCTTAACACTTGAAAAGTATTTATATATGTACAAACGTAGCACGCATTTCCCTTTTATACTATCTCATCATTATGCAGCAATAACATGAGACCATAAACTAAGCAACACATACCTTATAAACGTCTATTTATCACAAACCTGTCCATCAAACACTTAATATAGGATACATCCATATCATATTGAGCAAGATATGAAAGAGAAAGATCATCACATGCATAGTATCATTATGTATAGTCCTGATACGGGATTGTTGACATTATAACATAACAAGTAACTGATGATTACGTTACAGGTTATTTGCTAAAAATAGAAGAGATTTCTTATCAGTTTTAAAGACTTATATAAATGTGTACAGTACTTAAAGGGGCCCTATCATGCTCATAATGATTCATATTTGTATGTAGTGCCTCTACTGGGACATGTCTGTGCTGCAGCACCTCTTTTCACCCTCTGTCTGAAACCAGAGCCCAGGCTGCTCTGATTGGTTAGCTGGCTGGCTCTGTTGTGATTGGTCAACCGCTTAGAGATGTCCCGCCCCTTAGTCTATTACGTACAATGTGTTGGAGCGTTAGCCAATAGAAGCGCGAGTGTTACATAGTGATGTCAGTATGTACGTTTCATGAAGGGGGGGGGGGTGGGAGAGAAACTTTGTAATTTAGTCCTTGCAGACCATTAACATGCACACAAACCTATAGAACACACTACAGGAGAAGGAAACCCCAAAAAAGCATAGTAGGGCCTTTTAACATATCTGAATAACACACACACACACACACACACACACACACACACACACACACACACACACACACACACACACACACACACACACACACACAACACACACACACACACACACACACACACACACACACACACACACACACACACACACACACACACACACACACACACACACACACACACACACACACAACACCACACACACACACACACACACACACACACACACACCACACACACACACACACACACACACACACACACACACACAGGGTCTACGACTCCCAACAGCAGAAGTTAAGGGTAGGCGTGATCAACATTAGGAGACATTTAAACCCTTGACCCGAGCAACACACAGCTCAACACACACAAGTTATACTTTATATTCTCCGACATCTAACAACAGAACAGCAGTCAGGAAGGATGCTGGGCATTCATGTATGCTCATATATATGTATATATATAAATATATATAAATATGTACAATATATGCATATGAACTGTATATAGTATACATGAGGGTACTGTTTGTGCTGATTAAAGAAGGGAAACACATTCTAGGCCTGTGTAATGGACCTACAGTATATGTCTTGTGTGCCTCCAGGAGCAAACATTTCACAATGTCCGCCTTGTTACGCTTCAGCTAATAATTCCAACCCTCAGTCATGGATTGGACTGTATAGATGTGTGTGTGTGTGTACAGTACACGGAGCAAGCAAGTAGACATTATAGTCAATGTAATGTGGCTTGCAGCTGGAAGGCAGATTTGTTGAATTTGAAATAATTGGCTTTATCCAATGAAGCCTTATAAACCACACACACACACACACACGCGCACACAGACACACACACATGTTCATACATATATTCTAGCATATGGACATTTGTCAGAACACACACACGTGTTAATGCACAGAAAAACAGCCACAGAAGGAAGTGCAAAATAAATAATTGAGAAAAGCAGCTCTTGTTATTATTGCTGTTTGTGAAATCGCTCTCTTGGGGGTTGTCAAAGCAGCTTCTCATTTACTGTGTGTGTGTGTGTGTGTGTGTGTGTGTGTGTGTGTGTGGGGGGGGGAAATGCTCCACCAGTGACTGCCGCATCGCCAACCCTGTGACACCACGTCATACCAGGCTCCCAGTGAGGCCTTGTCAAACGTACGGATTAAAGCGAAAACTAAAATAAAGGAAAGACAACGCGGGCAATGGGGAAAAGGGGGGAGGGAGAAAGAAGAAGGCAAGAGCCAAAGGAGGAAAAAGAAAAACGAGAAGCACGGAAAGATTTGACAGGCGGTGAAGTTCTCTCATTAGGTGTATTCCTCTGCGATGCCCAGTGTGAGGCGCTCAGTCCGACTGCGTGTCAGCACTCGTCATGACAGTGCAAAGGCTGGAACAGGCAACAATGGTCAAGACATACAAATTGAACTGATACACATCACTACTCATGGTGCGTGTTAAAATGGATACCATTGGTGCCACAGCCCGTTTACTCAGGCCTCTAGCTACATTGCGGCAGAAGATAATGGAGTCTGTTGGCAAGTTATATAGTTATGAGGGTAACACACATTCGAATATATAAAACATCATGGAAACAACATTTTTAGAATTTGGTCTGCTCCTGAGCTGAAACATCTGCTCAGTGGTGAGGGAACGAGTCTTAAACCTGGAAATGCATTTTAGAACTTGCGGTTCCCTCATGTCATAGTCAATGTTTCTATTAATTCGTTTTTTGGTAAGATGCCTTAAATAAGGTCTGGGGTTAAGACAAGCTTACGCGATTTACACATTTGTTCTACGACATACGTTAATAAACAACCCACTCGTCAAACTGTGAAGCTTCTATGCCATTAAAAACAATCTGGTTGCTAAGTGGCTAAATGAGACTACTAAAGGTTATCACGCCAAACATTAGGCACCTTTAGCTTAGCGGTGGGGACATGAAGTCCATGATGTAGTTCGCTTATAGCATTACATTAGCTATATTTACTTCTGTTAATTGCATTAAAGCTTAAACTATTATAGAAGTGGTGTCAATATGTTGGGATTATTATGTTGAACAAGACATAAGTATCATAACTTGTGTTAGCAACAGATCTTATTATAAGTCCCAAATTGAAAATATGTACTCCCACAAGACAATTGTCCTTTCAACGTTAGCCATGAATGGTAGCCATTTTAACTGCACACGGTAAGTCACACCCCAGCAACTGAGACTGCTGCTTGTATCCAATCAGATTAGTTAAACATAGGTTTAAGCCATGTCACATTTCACTCATTTGAGTTACTCTGATGAAGGTAAACGTCTGGAACAACACTAGTCAATGAATCACAATACATTAAGAAAATAAAAGGTAGCGCTTGTATATCTGGCAAGCAGGACAGGTGGTGTAATGTCTATGGCATCTGGACTCATCATATCAGTTACCCATTTTTTAAAGTCAATTGTAGTGTTTTGGAATCGATATTTTCCAATCGAGCTTGTATTTTGTCCTATATAAAAAGCATATTTGACACGTAGGGCATTTTCGATACTTCAAAATCTTTGGCATCCAGTCTGTGCAAGTTTGTTGTTGTGATACCTTTCTTGAGCTGAAGTATTGGATGAACCCCAGTGTTGCCTAAAAGAGATGCAGACATTTACTAAACAGACACAATCAGATGAATTTGAGCTCCTTCCCATCTGCTCTGAAATCTAATGTTCTACCAGTCCGTCAGTGAGACAGTGTGTGTGTTATTTCCCAGGAGCCACGTATGCAGGGTTGGTGTAGGAGAAGCCGAGGAAGTCTTCCTCGTCCAGGTTCATGATGACGAGCTTGTCTGTCGGCGTCAAGTCCAGCGGCATCTTGGTGAACTCCTTGTCAAAGTTACAAGTGTCCTTCTTGTTCTTCTGCAGGTGGAGTTTATGAGATGTTGAAGAAGAGAAGGTATAATGGGTGGAAAACACAAACAAAAATGGTCGTAGAAGAATGGGAAGGATTGGAAAAGAGAAGAAGAGAGACAAAAGACTGTTAGATATATAGTAAAGTATCACTGGATAAAAGCGCAAGTCATCTTCGTTTGGACATCTTCTTAGTTCAAGTTAGAGGTACTTTTTAGTTGCTATGTTTAGTTCCACCTTGATACAGTTTCAGTTTACATACAGAGCCTTTAGATTGTATTACGCAAGTGTTTGCTGTTTTGAGTGTGTGGTTGAGAAGCTCCTTTAGGATTTGAGCCTTTGCAGACCATTTACATGCACACAAACAATATCACACACTACAGGAGAGGGAAGACCCAAACAAGCACAATAGGGCCCCTTTAAGAGGCCCAAAATAGCACCTGTTTGAATGATGACATACAATTGGAAAAAAATATAGATATGATGAAACAGAAAAGGAGATAGTCCGAAATCATGCGCCTTGAATAGAGGGTAAGAGAAGTAACATACAGAGTTGCGTCATGCAACCAATACTGAGAAGATCTCAAAGTTAGAAATATAATAAAGCATGTTAATTCAATTCAAGGATAAAGTGGAAGAATGAGGAAAGGAAGTACATGAGAGCCAATACTAAGATATAGGATGAGAGAAAGATGCCAAGGGACATGAATGAAGACGGGAAAAAGAGAGACACTAGTACTGACTTTATGTGGGAGGTGAGGGGAAAACTGTGTGTGCATGTGTGTGCATGTGGATTGAGGGTTACTCTGGGGCAGGGCATTGTTAATGCTTGGCTCAGTGGGCGGATGGACAGAGGAAAGAAAAGAGCGAGCTGGGTGTTAAAGATGGAGGAGTGTATGTCAGTGAGTGGGGGAGGGGAGAGTTAGATGCGGTAAAAGCGAACGGCTGCCATTTGATTCACTCACACTGACATGCTGTGTTGGAGAGTTCGTTCTTATTGAAGCTTCACATGTGCGCTGATGGAGCTCACACCAAAGTAAAGATGGCATTCACATATCACTGAACGGCTTGTATGGCCTGTAGGATGTTCTCCAAAGAGTGAGGAGAAGTACAGAGAGTGTGTGTATGTGTGTCACAGGATATTTAAAACTCCTACACCAAGATTGGTCGTGGACATCCATATACTTCATGTCCAAGGCATGTACAGATTAGTGACAAGTATCAATCCATTTAGTTTGGGTGTATTAAAAGCAGGCTTTGGGATTAAGTCATCACGATACCAAAAAACAAGTATTCCCTTAACGTACATTATAATGTTACCAAAAAACTAAAGAAGAGCATCTTGGGTTTGTTGTAAAAGTACTTATTACATTTGTTTTTACAGGTAACTAGTAAAGTAACCCTCCTAATCGTGATTAAAAGTAATCCCAAATGTGGCCATTTTCTACTGTTATCACATTGGAGTATGTGTGGATCATATAGGACTGAGCAAAATAAGCCATTTAAAATAAAAGTGGTACATTTGTAGACTTTTGAAGACGTTTTGAAGCCCTTAAGTTTTTAGTTTGGAATCAGGAATGACCATATTTGGGCCAGGAACTGTTACAAAAACAAACTCAACAGCCACATTTGTAAGCAAATATCATTGAAACCACATATAATCCCAGATAGAGGGGCAGATTGGTGAAGTACAGAGGGATGAAGAGAGCAGCAGAGAGGGAGAGTGATCAAATAAAAGCTGGCCACATAAATATTCACATCACTGAGCAGCGGTCACAGAGAAAACCACACAGGGGGCGAACCCAGAAAATCCACAGCCATAAATACATCTACAGAGTCTGAACCTCTAACACCACGAGCGTTTGACAAACACAAATAGCTGAAGCCCCAGTATGAGGAAGAGGAGGGAGAGAAAGAGACAGGACTAAAGAAGAGGAGAATCCATCAAAGTAATAATGTTGGTTCTTCTGAAGGTAGAAAATCAAGATACAAGCGTTCTGCTATTTGACAAGGCAGAAGAAACAACAACCAGAGAGACAGAGAGGGACAGGAGAGCGTTCAAGATCACAGGAACTTCAAACCGGCGTTGCATCTCCTACCTTCATCTGCCAACTCTCCACCGCCTGAGGGGAGCTCCCTCCATCCAGGGACCCCCAGATCCACCTCACCTTCTCGGGCATGATATCCACTCTGAACGTCTCAAGATGTGCAACACTCAAATGTGCATGATTGGATTTCATTTCCAATATTATGTTTAGCAATTGTGTTAACTTTAGTTTTAGTTAACCCTGTCAAGATTAAACACAATAACAACAATATTTTTGAAACATGCAACTTTAGCCTCTGTTAGCACACTAGCATGCAATGCATCCATTACGTTCATTGTTACAACATGCATATTTAAAACAAGGCAGTGGGAAACGTTGAAACATAAATCAGAGACGGCATATTCAACCAACTCATGGAGCTATCGTAAGATTATGTTTTGAGGATTTAGGGGAATTTATAGGAAGAAATAGAACCTGAAATGAATTACTAGGTTTCAGTTAAAATCATAACAACTATAATACTAATGGATGATATCTAAAACATGTTTTAATTTGTTATATCCGGAGGGAATATTCTAGGACATCTTTCCAATCCATGTCAGTACTCGCTATTACTGATTGATGTACTGACAAACCAAGGGTAACTCAACGTATGACTTGCAGTTAAAGGAATCTATCTGACTGGAAATATAAACAAGCACACAGATTTGAATGCATGCTATGTTTTCAAAACCTTCGTAATCTGGTTGAAGACCTTGCATGCAGTTTTTTTTAACCAAATATACACATGTAAACTAACACACACGCACACACACACACATGTACACAGCTGCCAGCCATGTAGGCCAGCTCATAATGTGTTCCATCTCAACACGCTTCAATTGCAGCTAATGCTGTGAGGCAGAGAGACAGAGATATGGAGAGAGAGAGAAAAAGAGAGGAAGAGATGCAGCGAAGGACAGCGAGTGAGATAAATATCAGTGGCCCTCGGTGTAGATGTATAGATAGAAAGCTTGGAGTACACAGCAGCATCAGGGCAAACACACACGATTGTTCTTCAAGTCACTCGGTTCCAGAGGCTGTGGTTTTAATAGAGGAGTCTTTAATTTAGTCTTTGCCTCCCTTCCTCTCTTTCTGCCTTCCTGCCTCACTCCCTTCCACCTCCCTCACATTTTCTCAACCCCATCTCTTTTCAGTAACGAGAGGATTAGCGGGAGACGAGCCTATGTCAGCTGAGGATGCGGGGAGAGTGGGAGGCACAGAGGAAGCGGGGAGGTGAAGAGGAGAGGAGGGTGAATGAAAGGCGGTATCGAACGCTGACCTGTTTTGGGCTGATAAGCGCAGGCTGCTTTGTGCTGAAGCCACTGGCTTTAATTTGGGGGCCGCAACATTTGGAATTAATTATCACACACACTCCAGCACAGCCGCGGCTTACTGTGTACATGGCTATTACATCCACTCCAATACAAACTGTATACAGCCTGCGTGCTGGAACTCACTGTTACACAGGAGTTTGTATTGCTGTTTTGATGAAGTTACATAAAATACAGCCACAACCACAATGTTAGCATACGGTTAACAAAGAGGAAGAACGGGGGTACGGAGAACAGGAAGCTGTGCTTTTTCAACACAAATATCAGGAACAGCAAGCACAATGCATAAGCTACACGTTGAAAACTATAACTAGATAAATGTATTGCACTAAATATAAATCTTCCACATTGGAGTGTGAGGTATAAAGAAAGTCCTAAGCAATTTGGAGAGAATTAATTATTTATATATCTGACAGAACTGTATATTGATTCTTAATGTGTAGTTAGGTTGGCTGTTAATCCGCTAGTTAATTAGCTAACGCTTTCTATAAGTTCATCAACCTTAACAGGGACAGTTATTTGCTCAATAAATTGACAATGAGACACAAACTACTCCTCAACAAGAGGGTGAATAAGCAGATTTTCCCCAAATGTCTTGATTAGAAAACAACATTACAATACAACACAAGGCTGAACCATGACCCAACATGTAGAGCATATTCAGTTTCCTGCCTGTGTTAAAACATAAAGCAGCCTACTGTATAGGAAGTGGATACTGTCCCTTAGACATCAGCAGTTTGTTAGACAATCATTTTAAAGCTTAAATTGCACAAGTCGTTTTTTGGAGCCAGCTGGGACCATCTTTTGAGTTGAACTGATGAAAAATAGGCCAGGCACCATTAGCGTAACATATGCTAGCTTACCAGCTAACTCTTTTGCTTGCTTAGCATGTTGCATTTGTAATTCATGTTAACCACAATATTAATCGGTACGGTATCGGTTGGTTTAACTGAAGAGCCGACTCCATAGAGGGCCTTTTACTCAAACAGAACCCTTAAATAAAGCGGAACTTAAAAGCGGCAACACCTTACTGAAGGCATAACTTTAAGCCTTAATTGAATTCAAACTGTCGACTTCATAAAAGTTTACCCCCATATTTTGGCACTTGTGTGTGTTGTATTATATTTCAAAACAACGTGTTAACACTTGGGTAAAAGGCAAATGCCTGCTTTGGCGGTTTATGGGAGAATAAGAAATCATAAATAACAAAGCGTTACAAAACGTGTGTTCTAGACCCCGAGAGCCCCCCCAAATTACTCCTGTTGGAAGTTGCGCCCCCCCCAACAGACAGACAACAGACAAGGCAACAGCGGTAATTAAAGTTTAAAAGTCTCAAAATGCTACAACTACTGTCACAAACTGGATGAATGTGAAGTATTTTGTTAAAGGAGGATGAAAGCGTAATTAAGGAGCACTGTTGGAGTGACTTTGATGGTTATTGGACTCAGGATGAATTCATTTGGATTCCCGCTGAATGAAGAAATTAAAGGACGGCGCGGAAGTGGAAACAATTCACAAAGGGATTAAACTGTTTAAAACACATGCTCAAAGTAAGCCGGATTTTGCCGATGTGTTTATGTGGATTCAAAAGTCGTAAATAATCTACAAAATGGAGGAGACCGATCTGATCGGAGTAACTGTGACGACGAATAATCCAACTGAAACCGGCATGGACAATGACTATGTTTTAAAAATGCGCTTATCCAGACAAGCTCGGTTTGGACACTTTACGGGCAGAAGAAACATTTCTAGAAAAAATGTATGCATTTCTGTCTTTTTATGCCTTTATTATCTACTAACTTGAATTTTTATTCAAATTAATTAATCAATTATTTGGTACAATGTAGAGACAAGGCTTTTAGCGACAATTATTTATTGTGAAACTATTATGTGTAACAAAAAAAGTCTAAATATGATATTATACCTCAAATCATCTGAGGCCTGGCGCACCCTGCGATTTTTGGCGCCCCAAACAATTGGGGGGGGGGGGGGGGGGGCAGGTTGGGAACGGCTGTTGTAGACAATCAAAGCCAAGTATCCTATTATTTCTAAACCAGATGTCACAAATGCCTCTACAATCCTCCAGTGTAAAGAACTTAAAGGTCATCTCAACACGTTTGCCGACTTTCATTAAAGTTAAATCTCGCTGGCATATTTTTCATTTCCAATCAATGTGAACCTCACTAGCTTTCCCCAGTCCTTTGATCACGGACCGAAGCATTCCCTGTGGAAGATTGGTGTGTTGTGGATGCCGTTTTAAAATCGTTAGTTTCTGTAAATACTTGCAAACATTACACCACGGATAGTAAATGGTGCAATATCCAGCAACCCCTCTTAAAGGTAAATGTGCAGCTAGTTATACAGTAGCAGCGACTACAGCTTTCGAGGCGGAGTGGCTCAGCAGGGCTGTGTGTATGTAGGCCGTGTTCTGCATGTTATTTCCTTGAAGTCATCAGACCTACGCTACCCCATCAAGGCAGGGCTCTTATGATAAGTGGCAGCCATGAAATATGCACAGCCATGCCGTAGTGGCCTGCCCCGCTTGGCTTCCTCGTCTCCACTGCCCCGTCTTACTACCTCTTCTTCTCTCCTGTCATTGTTAAATTACTCTCCTTCGGTTTCACCTCTTCTATTCTAATTTCTCTTTACCTCCTTTCCTTCATTCACCACAGCCAATTCACATCGTCTAAACACAAAAACAACAGCAAACATCCTCTAAGACATATTTTAAATCCTTTATTTTGTGTATGCCTGTCTATGTTGGTTAACAAACAAACAAAATAATTTTGGCACATGGAAAGCATTTTGAGAAACATTTTTTCTTTCTTTTTCTTCTTGAGGTGTATTATTATCCCATATAGCACACGCAACAGTAGCTTTGATCCCACCTTGAAGCAATGCGCACACAGAAAACATGAATCACCCTAATATGCTAAATGTATATAAATCCTAACTAATAAACAAAAGCAATTTTCATGCAGTCCATTTTACTTCACAGTAAAGAGTCGTAGATGCAAAAAGAGAAAACTTCTCCTCTCGTCTTTTACAATACTGACCACATGGTGTAGATATCAACATTTGACACAGTTTTATATGCTTATGTTTAAGTATATATATATAGGTATTTGTTGTCATAATACAGGAGACACTGACTGTAATACATACCAATGAAGGTAAACGCAGATAATGGAAGTCATAAAAACACATTCACTTTCAGACTCATTGAAAATGCTAAAGCTGCTCTTCTGTGCTGAACTCATCAGCAGTTAAAGTTTAAGACTAAGATAACAGACACGACCAACTTTATCCAGATGCTAGTACCTAAATCAGTGACTTCCCAGTTAACCCAATCACGTCAAATAATTCCACAGAAAAAGCTCTGAATGCCATCAAAAAGCGGTGCCATTCCCATCTGGAACCAGGCCGTAGCTCCCTCAGCTTTCTGCTAACCCTTTATCATCTGGCACACAATGTTGCATGATATTTTCTACATGTGGAAACCTAAGAGACTCCCACTCCTGCTAGCATGACAGATAACTGCTTTTTTCAAGTGAATTAACTGCATGATACTGCAGCGTAATCGTAGATACTGTCAAATGTCATGCCAGTAGTACTGATAATAACCAACAGTAAACCTGCAGAAAAGACTCACCTGATGTCCTGAGGAGTGTGATGTGAGGAAGCACTTCAGCCACTTCCACACTATGTTAGCTGCACTGAAGTGTCTCAGCTGCCTTTCTCTCTGGCCGCGTAAATAAACCCACCAATAAGCCTCATAACCTCACAGCCTTTTGCATGTGAATTAATTAAAGTCCTAACCGGAGCCTTCTGAAGGTTGGTTCATTACTGATTCTGCCTTCCTGTCAACACCATTATTGCTAGCTAGGGAAAACAAGACACACACACACACACACACACACACACACACACACACACACACACACACACACACACACACACACACACACACACACACACACACACACACACACACACACACACACACACACACACACACACACACACACACACGCACACACACACACACACGCACACACACACACACACACACACACAAGGCTTAGCTTTAACCTGTGTCCTCGTTTGCTGCTGCTGCTGTAGTTAGGATGGAAATTGTGCATGCAGAGGGCTACTTGAAAAACACCAATCACAGTGAGGCCTTATTCCACCAAAAAACTAGATCAGAGGTCAAGCTGCATGGTTGTTGGTCCGCTGTTTGAAATCTAGCTAGTGGCCTTATTTTTGACGCAGACCAGGCACCCTTTCCAGGCCTACTGTTTTGAGATGTCAGGTACTCAACCTGCATTTGAAAAAAGCAGAATCTGGGTTGAATTTGATTTCCAGGCCATCGAAAACATCTCTAGTACTGAAGTGCTGCTTTCCAGGAATTATGAAGGTGTAATTTGCAGTACTGGACGTAACTGTGTTCAAACACATGCATACTCATTTGTACACAGCTTGCTTTAAAGCTTTGTGCCTCTACTGAGACATGTTTACATGCTTTAATGTTCAAAAAGTGCTTTTTCTCTTCGGCCACTTGTGGAGCCACTGGTTGGAAGTCAAGTGGATATTCACCATAAATACAAATGTTAACGCAAGGCCAGGCCAGGCAAGGCATGCATTGACACATGTACAAAAATGCTTTACCGTGCGTTTCCATACACAGTTCTCATTCACACACATATGAAACATTCATGTGCACACACTGCTGTAAACAAACGCCCGGGTATCTGAATCATGCTTTTGAACAAACACAAAGAATCTGCTAGTCTCTTTCGTTGCTTATATACTAGTTAACAGAAAAGGAGAGTATACAAAGTAGTATTATCTATTCGACGGACTCAAAGCCTATAGGACTACATTTCCCAACAGCATTTTACCAACATGATCCCAGTGCTGCAACAACAAAGAGGACACATAGAACATCCGATATATGTGGTCTTTTTTGGCACAAATCTTCCACTTTGGGTAAAACCATACACCACATATCTTTCTTGAATATGCATTTTGAAAAGCATGAAAAACAGCCACACATGGCAGCAGAGTGGTGCAGAGATAAGATATTAAAATGCTGCTGGGAGACAAAGTCCGGGGCTGTTATTGATATAGAAACTCATGCACAGGTATGTGAAGCATTCCAGTTTTAGCTAAGATAAAGATAAATGTACATACGCTGTTATTATTACACATTGAATAATAAGCACATCAGAAGTACAGGCCCAACTCTGATTGAACTGGAATGAGTAAAAGAAAAGTTAAATCACAATTTCCACGAAAAAAAAGTAATCAAATGAAATGCTGAAGCTATGTTACATGTGAATGGTGTGTGTGTGTGTGCTGTGAGTACCATGAATGATCTGTAGAAGGTTTCAATTATCTGCAGTTTTAACAAAGCAGAAACACATTTTAAGACTCTTTTTTAACGTAAAATGTCGAATTGTCGAATGTCGGGCACCATTCATTTTCTAATCCTTAGTCCTACCTGGTAAATGATTGTCCTTTGTCCACACTGTGAGCCACAAGTTGATCACCAAGCTTTAGCTGAGTAAAACTTCAATGTTTCTCAAAAACTAAGCTTTGAGAAAGTCAACGGCTCATATTTAGCCAAAAGATTACATTTGGACCACTTCGAAGCATCTACATTTCTCAGTTTTAATGATAGTTGTGACACTGCACTAGAGTGATAATGCATCTAGGCCATTTCCAGAAGAGGCCAACACATCGTCCCGGTTGCAGCGGTATGAAGTCTCCATATTTGTGTGTATTTTATGTATGTTTAAGTCATGGCTTCTTGCTTCCTGTCACAGCACACATCATTCCCAGGATTTTTAAGTTGATAAATATTTGTGTGTGTGTGTGTGTTTTCCAGGGTATACAGGTTGGATACTGGGGGAAATGATTGTGTATCTATTTGTGTGTGTGCATGTGTCCATGTGTGCAAGAGCTGAAGTCAAGCCTGCTCGGCGGCAGGTGAGGCAACGTCAGCTCCGGGGAACTCGGGGTTGATAAAGGAGAATCCCTGGAACTCGTCCTGGTCCAGGTTCTCAATCACTTCCTCATCGGGAGGGGTCAGCACCGGCGGGTGGCGCGTGAAAAACCGATCAAAGTTCTCGGCATCCCGGCCACACTGTTGAGGAGGGTGGGGGGGGGATGGAGTACAAGGGGGGGGGGGGGGGAGGCGTGGGGATGGAGAGGAATGGATGCATTGGGGTGGGAGGGAGAAGGGGAGGAAAACAAAAGAAGGGGAATGGTGGGTTGAACCAGGGTGTGAGATGACATTACTTGAACATGGTTTCAAATATCATAAAAAGGTGCGAGTACTAGGGGTGAGCTTGATTTAACTCTCCATGTGTGTTGGCTAAGAGCTGATACACTGTCAGGAGAATAAATCAAGCACACCTCAGGCATATGACTCCCTTTGTGGAGATATTTGTAACATATTCAACTCCAATTTCAAACCGAACGGGGTCATTGAAGTCTCAAGCGTCCCGTGGAAGTGCACTACATTGGACAGTTTAACGCATGGAGCTTTAACTGTTTAGCAATTAATTTAAAAAAGGCATCCCACCATGGCTGTAAGTAAATAACCCCCCCAAATAAATTACTCGGTATTGCATTTCCGTTTTTACTTGGATTTAAATTGGAATTTCTAACCAGTCCTGCAGGATACGGCTCAAAGCCATGACACGACTAGGCTGTAATTGTGGGTTAATTATTAGCTGCAGCTGCGGAGACCTGCTGAGATATGATAAACCCTATCAGACAACCAGTATGCTAAATACAACTGGGAATAACCAGGAATATATTCAGATATTTGCGCAGAATTTGAGAATGTATTTAATTGACTCAAGATATATTCTTTATAAGAGGTTTTTTATCATTGGGATGTAAGGTATTTTTTGCTATATTACTGATATAGTGTTGAAGGGGGAAATGGAGGGGATGACATTGCCTGAAGTTTTCCGCAGTCGGAAATTGAATCTGCGTACTTGGCAGCGGACTCTGCATATGGGCCTGTGTCTCTAACCTTTGAGCTATCGGACCCCTATGTTGTACATTTATTATTTATTTTTCATTTATACACCCAACATATATCGCATGTCTGTTTGTCCCGGGAGGTTTCTTTACATTTCCCCATTGATCTTGTTTTTAAAAGTGATTATTTTTTGTTTCTATGGGAGTTTTTGCTTGCCCATTGATTACAAGTGTTGTTTGAAGCATGTAAGACACAAGGTCAGCTCTCACTATCCAAATCAAACTCTTGGCTAACAAAAGGCAAAATGAAATCATCTCAAAGAGTTATATATTGTGCAACTCACATTACGTAGAATTTGCTTTCTCGAGGAGCAATTTGGAAAAAAGTGTCATTGTTGATTTTAGTGCACTTCATTTCCTCGTTCTGACCACTGGGAATCCAAAAGGAGCTGATATACCCGCGAGATGTGCGTCCGTCTAATTACAGAAAACAAGTTATTAACTTGAAAACTATATTTTCCCGACAGTCTGCCTCATGGGGACTTCAGGCCGAGCTATTCTTTTTTTCTTCACATCTCTATCATTGTGCGGAGCTTTAATTAACACAACAAGAATTCAGTGTCCTCTGACAACATTACCCAGAGGAAAACTACAAACTCATTAAATCTCCAAAAACTTGCAAAAACCAAATGGAATCAAGTTTATAGTTTGGGGAAATATGTGGAATGAGAAATACACCAGGGTCAAATTGTATTTGCAGCTAATTACTTGCGTCGGTGTCCACCTGTTTGGCAACGCAGATGGGAAAGATCTGCCTCGTAGGAAATGAAATAAGTGTCACGAAGTTTATGAGTAGAAAGTCACGACACAACACCTTCGCCAAGATATTTCAATTGATGTGGTAAGCATCTCCCAAATCCTTCTCTAGTGAAAGTCATCATCAGGGATGAGAGGGGGCTTTGGTTTGTGTGGTGGAAGAAGTTATCAGCTTCTTTGCTTAAGTCAAAGTACTGTAACAGTACTGTACAGACAATGGTTTCTATAGTTAAAGTATGATCAGGAAAATATACATAAAGCGTTCGGGGTAAAAGTAAATCATTTGTAAAAAATGTAATTAAAATATATGAAAGGCAAAATAAACAGATCTCTTAGTCCAAGAAGCTAAAAAAATTACTTAAAGTTAGCAACATTTCTGCCAATTTTCTTCATAATAGGTGTGTGTAGAATAGGAATCTATAAAGTAACTAAAGCTTAAAGTAAGTGTAGTAAAGTAAAAAAGTACAATATTTCCCTTTAAATTGTAGTGGATTAGAGTACAATGAAAATTTAAGTAAAATCCAAGTACCTTAGATTCACACTTATGTACAGTCCTTGAGTCAAAAGTTACTTTCCACCACTGGGAAGGACAGAAACATGAATCATGTTTCACTTTTATTAATATTGCAAGACAGGGCATTTAGGTCTTTGCTCTCCAGGATTTTCTAGGTTAATTTGTTTTGGTAACATTTTGATAAAAACGTTTTGATTTAAAATAAAAGCTGTTAAACTTCGCGTTTTTTATGCGAAGTTTAGGTAAAGTTAACAGTAGTGCACTCCAGGACAGGTTTCATTTGAGACTGAGCCCCGGAGCATGCAAATAAACAGAAACAAACGTGAGAAAACACATAGAGGACAAATAGAAATGAGTAAGGACAGATGGGTTGATGCATGGCAGCCGTGGAACCAGATGGATGGAGCAGTGGAGGATGGATGGGTTGACTAAAGATTGCTCGATGGACGGACAGATGAACAATGATAAATTAAGACAATAGCCGTAAAAAAACATTTCGTATCTGCCAGGCGAATTAATAAAACACTTGTCAGCCATCTTGTTCTCTAGTTGGTGACTCGATGCTACATTTGAGAGATCACCTGATCAAGATTCTTCAAAAGCATTCATAAGTTAGTTTCTAGAAATGACCCTAGATTTGCAAAACTTTGCGAAAGCTACCATAACATTGAGGTCAATGCCTAACCTAAACCGTGTTCTAAAAGTTTTGCAAATCTTGGGTTACCTTCTAGACACGACCCATTCACATTGGGAAACCACAAGCAGGCAAGAATCTTATACAGTAAGGGAACTGAATAAAGCGCGACCTCAACCAGTGATAAGGACGTCAATCAGCATCAAAGCTCCTTCATAAACAATTACCAGCTCACAAACACACTTTGTTTTTGTCAGAGATATTGTGAGTCTCAAAATACACACATTCTTCACCAGAACAGATCAAAGAACCACCTTCAGATGTTACACTGAACTCCAAACTTTTATGCAGGGAAAACACAACGGATCTTCACAGAAATCTGAACCATTGTTTGTTCTCCGAAGGAAGAAGAAAGAGTGAGAGATCGCAAGCGACAGCACGGAGAGGTGAAAGACAAAAGATGTTAGAAAGACGAGATCAAACGGGAGAGAAGAGGCCGATTCAGAAGCAGAGAAGAAGAGATCAGACAACATATGTTGGCAGTCACATCAGAGGACTCTGCGGAAACACACCTCAGTGTTAAAGAACCCAGCCTGGTACCAATGGTGACCTCTAACACACACACACACACACACACACACACACACACACACACACACACACACACACACCACACACACACACACACACACACACACACACACACACACACACACACACACACACACACACACACACACACACACACACACACACACACACACACACACACACACACACACACACCACACACACACACACACACACACACACACACACACTAACCCCAGCGGGCCGAGACAGCTGCATAAAAAGCTCAACTTGAAAAAAGTCTTCAGCAGCAGGCCTAAGGCTGTGTGTGTATATGTGAGGTTTAGTAGAAGATGACATCATTCTGACTCTAGTTATGATCAAAATAATTTTCTAGTGGAAGAATAAGGCTCGTAGCAGAAGAAAAACACAAGTTGTTTCAGGTCGCTGTGCGGACGTCCACTTATACCCTCTAGGTTCTCTAAACTCAGTCAACCCCAACACAAGCTTTTCCAGGGACTGCACCAACATATAGAAATCAGAGTAGCGATTTAGCTCAACCTCTAAAACCAATTAGACAAATGAAAAGTCAGAACTGGTCTCCAAAATCAGAAAATCAGTCAGTTCTGCTGTCAGTAGCGTTATCTTCATTAGTGTGCTATTCAACATTAAGGGCCCATGCTGTCGGTGCGCTGAGAGACTAGCATGGATTTAATCATCTGTTTGTGTAAAGATATTGGTTTGTTCACTATCAGCATCAACTGGAAGATTCTTGCTCTGACACTTTGTATGAATGAGCTTGTCTCTGCTCAGTCCGACAGCCATATAGCGAGGAAGGAAGACGATAAAGTCACTCACTGGCAGAACATCCGGGGTCCACCCGGCCAAACTGGCTTTCGGTCTTTGATATGAAAGCGTTTGTCAGTCCGACACGGCCAAACACAAGCTTTTCATGCGATTTCTAAAGTGACGTCACCAACACTTTTCTGACTTGGAACTTGGAGCAGCTGCACAAATAGAAAAGACACTGGTCAGTGCGCTCTATCTGGAGGCGGCAACTCTGTTCTCATTGGAGTCAATTGAAAAATATGCTGGCGCCGCTCAGCGAAAAGTGCAAGTGGACACTCTTTTCAACGCCTTCACCTTTTTCAGTGTCCTTCTCATCCAAACGTTCATCACGGCACTTTTCTCACTCTCATCCTCTTCACAATAAACTTAATCTGTGCCCCTATTACCACACATCCTTCACCATCATCATCATCATTTCCAGACTTACCTATGTGCATTGTCCCATACAGAGGAGAGGAAAGAGACAGAAACAATCACATTGAAAGTGAAAAGATGAGTAAATTAACACAGAGAAATCAGGTGAGCATAGAAGAACAAAAGAGAACATGACGTCTTTACCAGGAGTTGAAACACCTGGTCTCTGCTGTTCGGGGATAGTTAGCCCTGTGCTCGACTCAAGAGACGAGATGTCATTATTTGCGGTGGAGTTGGGTTCAGTGGAGTTGGACTTACGGCTTTAGGTTTGAACGGCGGCTGAACTTCCTTGTTCTCCAGTTTCTCCCAGTCCATGTAGCGGAAGAAGCTGTGCTCCCGGATGTCCCTCTCGCCCTCGGGTGCACAGCCCAGCCGCTTCGCTGGGTGCTTCGTCATCAGCTGGACAGACAGAAGAGAAGAATTGCCATCAGTCCCTCTTCACTCTCTCTCTCATGGCAAATGTTATGTGTTCACTTTGTCAGCTGTTTTGTTATTTGGTCTGTTTAAAATGTCCTTGTTAGGTTTTATTCTGTCGTCCTAACCCCATTCTTTAGTCAAGCTTTGCTTCGCTTTCTCCATCCTGATTTAGAAGTTAAAAGTATTTGGTTAACTAAATGTTAATATTGTGTGTATTTTAAGGTTTGCATTTGTATTTTGTGCCTCTACTGTGTAATGTTTACATGCTTTAATGTTCAGTGCTTTATTTAAAAGAAGAAAACCTATAAAACACGCAAGAGGAAAAGCATGCAGGAATATCACAGAAGTATAACGTTAATTATTATTAAAAAAATGAATAACTAATAGAAGGCTAAATGCTACATTTAAAGATGAATGATGTTTTGACTTGTCAGATTTACATGAGCTAAATCATATGCATTGTTGTAAACTAAAGAGGGATCTGCATCGGATCCACGCTCACCAGTGTGCCGCTGCGAAGCCCCAAACCTTCCCTCTGGCATCATTAAAGTTTCATCTAATTTATTCCTGTCTCTTTTCGTCAGCGTTTTCGTCTATGATTCCTCCTTTCATTCATCTCTGTTTATAAATAAACGTCACCCCTTTATTTTTGTCTCGCCCTCCTTTTAACCAGCTTTCAGTTCCACTATCTATCATCTTAAACGCTGTTTCTAAAACACCAGATATAAGCCTGCAGAATGCATTTTGGTTTTCTTTTAACGCAGAAGTTTTCTAGAGGCACAATTAAGGACCGTTTACTGTGTGTGTCCACACAAAAGCTTAAGAGCAGCATCAAGGCGACTGACGTCAGAATGAGTGTGTGTGTGTGTGTGTGTGTGTGTGTGTGTGCATGCGTGTGTAGGTGGGTGTGCCTCCCTCAGGAGCAGCAGTCATAACTCATTACATTAGAACTAAAATAACATTTTCCACGGGTCAGTCAACCTTACACTGAACACACACACACACGCACACACACACACACACACACCTCAATTAACAGGCATGCAGAAAGTCAACAGTTGAGTAAAGAGTAATTTATATAAAAGAAATGTAAGTGTTTGTTTGGAATAACAACGTCTCTCTCTCTGTAACCTTCGTCCTCCTGATTCTGCCTTGAACCTCTCTTGATGTCCACTTGTATGTCTTCATATCTCTTGTTGCTGGACTTTGATATAAATGTGTCTTGCTTTGTAATGTGCACAAGTTTCAAGGTGACTCCGTGTTGTGGGCACACTTAAAACCACACGTGTGCTGCTAGAGTACATTTGAAATATTTTTTTACAACAGCCCCAAAAAAGCCCAAAAAGGTTGAATAAAGAAGGCTTATTTACTGACAAGAAGTGCAGTCAAAACATTGCATGTAAACGTTCTACCTGGCGCACTGGAGCTCTGCATTTGTGCCCTTGTCTAGGTACATTGTAAAACAAAAAGGGTGAAGCCTCGGGCAAAGGCCCCATATTGGCCTCTCATAACAAAATATACAAATAAATCATTAACGTAAACCGAAGCACAAATAATTCAATTTACTGAATATATAACAAAAAGCCACAATTCATCATCATGTCAAGAAGACAAAGTAAGACATTTTGGCTCGTATGTCATCTCTTATTTGTCTTTATTTTGAGTCTGTCAACAAATCAGGTGACTGCAGCTAATCTCCTCTGAAGGGAGTCTTGGTGGATCCTCACTGCGTGCATTCAATTAGGAGAACGGCACATTCAGTGGACCACAGAGCAGCCGGACCGAAACAGGTCACTGATTGCAGGAAGTAATGACACACAGCATGACTGTTCCTCTGGTCACTCAATGGTAACAGGCTGTATTCGCCATCTGGTCAAACTGGGCCTACCTAGTTCCTATACAATCATGGTATTTGTTTTAATATATATTTTGTTTTGACGGGATCAAACAATGTCATTATTTCAATGCTATTTTCATCATTTTAAAATAACTAATTATGTGTCAAGACATAATGTTTTATGTTATTTTTTATATTTGAGACTCCACTTGCACAAAGTTAGTGAAGTAGTTTGTGCTCATGCAGTGCAGATGGTGCAGGACGTTTGGTACATTTTAGCATACAATGGCATCGCTCATTGGCATAAAAGAGAAAAAAGTGTTGTTTTGATTAATATAATTGCATTACTTTAAGTTGATTAAATACTTAAATGTATTGTAGAACAGCATATATGTACCAGCAGGGCTTAATTTGAGGTTTAACGGGTTAAACAGCGCGTGCACATGGAACAAAAGAAAAAGAGATTTTAATAGTTTTACTATTATTCGTGTGTTAATTAATCTACATTTCAGTCTCAGCTTTAAACACCAAAATCATTGAATAATTATATAGTGACAGTTATTGTTTTATGAAGTCATAGCCTTCTTGTCGTCATCATCATGCTCTCTCATTGATACAAAGTCATAGTTTACGTTATGCGCATGGCACGTGTGTTGCAATTACACGGTTCTTCGCTGACTTGCACAGCAAAGGTGGCAACGCATTTCTTCTTTAAGGAAAACACTAAACATCCCCTTCCTCTGGATAATCGATACACTGCATTCTCACCTGAATGACGTCATGCTGGTGATTACACCATTTAAAAACCTGAGCCACGCTAAATGCATTGCAGAACACAATAGGGAACTGCATTAGATAACAAGAAGCTGTGTGCCTTTAGGTTTGTTAAAACGCACTTGCACAATTACTCTTTGTTGTAGAATCATGTGGTTGAACACATCATGATCCTAACACTCCAGAATATACTGCAGTGGCAGCTTAAGCCTGTGTGTGTGTGTGTGTGTGTGTGTGTGTGTGAGAGAGTGTTCTTGTTCACGTCTGTGTGGTGTGGCACATTGCTGGCTATGAAATATGGATGCTGGTCAGGGCTGAAGCAGGGGAGTGGAAATGTCTCCGATCACTCCCTTTCCACACATGTGTTCAACACACACACAAACCACAAGCCTGCTGCAAACAGGACATGACCTTAGTACCGTTCAGTGTGTGGGCATTGGTATAATAAAGGAAATGGGCATTAAACAGATTTAATTGACGAAAAGATGATGTTACATCAAGCTGAAAGGGAGTCAACTAAAACATCTACGGAAATGATCTTAACATGTGTTGGTGTCAGTCATTCAGAACAACCAGGGCTTCTTTCCTAGACTTCTACACTTTGGAATCCACAACATACTTGGCAACACACACATTCTAACGGTCAATACTAATAATAAGTTCAATGTTTGTTGTTTAACACTTTAACTGTTGTGCAAATAAAAAAAATGAGTTTGTATGTTTTGTTTGTCGTTTGTAAGGTCAAGAGTATTTCAATGTTCATTTGAGTAGTTTATGAATTGTATTTATAGAGGCAGGCACACACACATGGACACATAAACATACAGTACAGCCTGGACACACACACATGGATGCACACATACTGTACAGTATGGAACACACACTCATGTACAGTTTAGATACACACACAAAGACACATAAACATACATTACAGCATGGACACACACACATACATTATAGACACACTTGGACACAAAAGTACACACGCATACAGTACACACACACACACACACACACACACACACACACACACACACACACACACACACACACACACACACACACACACACACACACACACACACACACACACACACACACACACACACACACACACACACACACACACACACACACACACACACACACACACACACACACACACACACACACACACACACACACACACACACACACACACACACACACACACACACACACACACACACACACAGTGAGTTAACCCGGGCAGTGCTGGCAGCGCAGTGGGGGCGGACGGAGGCTTTCACGCTCTACTGAACATCCACTGTCGTAGCACTACAACCCAGGAATCATCATTAATACATAAAACAGCGTGTGTGTGTGTATGTGTGTGTGTGTGTATATGTCCTCAATTTGCTCATAAACGCCCTAGCTTTTATATTAAGCGTATCAAAGTCATGCTGTCATCGCCCGTGCGTGTCTTAATTCACGCCTGAACTGTACGTTGATGGTAATACACGTGTATGTGTGTGTGTGTGTTCATACCTTGTCAATAAATACAAATCTGTGTTTGTGTTTACAAGTTCATTCAATGATGTCAACATTTGTTTGTTTATAAGTGATATATACATAATGAGGATTGATAGTGATACTGTAGAGATTTAAAACAGAGCTCCGTTAATTCCTGAAAGCAGATGAAACCATCAGAGGGAGATGGAAAAGAAAATCTAAACATACTGTACATCTCCAAGTGTGTGTGTCTATGTTTGGGTGTGTGTGCAGTTTGTCGTGGTCAGTGAAGCGTACAGTTTGGAGATGAGAGGTGGTGGTTTGATAGAGAGGACCCACTCTGTTTATAGCAGTAATCAGCTGTCTCTCACACATGAACACACACACACACACACACACACACACACACACACACACACACACACACACACACACACACACACACACACACACACACACACACACACACACACACACACACACACACACACACACACACACACACACACACACACACACACACACACACACACCACACACACACACACACACACACACACACACACACACACCACACACACACACACACACACACACACACACACACACACACACACACACACACACACACACACACACACACACACACACACACACACACACACCATTCCAGTAGGGAAGTGTCAGGGTATAATTTGGTATTGGCCAATATTTTTTAACAGAAGTTTCCACAGTCAACTGAGCACACAGCACAGGCTTTGCCTATTAGCGCATTTCTGTGTGTGTGTGTGTGTGTGTGTGTGTGTGTGTGTGTGTGTGTGTGTGTGTGTGTGTGTGAGAGACAGAGAATATGTGTGTGTGCTTGTCTGTGTGTGTGAGAGATAGAGGGGATGTACAATGAAAAGAGCAAAACAGCGGCTTAACAATGAATACTGCGGAGAGAGAAGGATGGGAGAGGAGAGCATTATAACAGACAGGGGGAGAGAGAGAAAGAGAGAGGGGGGAGAGAGGGAGGTAGAGATGGAAGCAAGTCAGATAACGAGAGCGGACAATGTTGTTTCACTCCAAATAAATGTTCCCCCACAATGGTTTTAATTATGCTGATAATTGTGATGTCCTTCTCTTCCTCCTTCCCACGTTCACCTCCTTCTTCTGGGTCCTGCTTCCTTTCCTCTGACAAATGTAATACCCTACCAACTCTATTCCTGTGTGTGTGTCACAAAGAGATGGAGCAATGCCAAAAAGAAGGCAGGTTTTGTGAGAAGGGAGCAAGGTTGAGCTCACGAGACGGACAAGGACTTGTGCTTTACCGTGTGTGTGTGTGTGTGTGTGTGTGTGTGTGTGTGTGTGTGTGTGTGTGTGTTTGCACTCACCCCTTTACAGATAGCAACAGCCTCCTTGGACATTGACTTGGGATAGGAGACGTGATGCTCCATAATGGACTGAAATAACTCATCCTCATCTTCACCGTCAAATGGAGGCTGAAGAGGAGAGGAGAGAGGAAATAAGGAGAGGAGGAAAAGGAACAAGAGTGGGCAGGACAGGACAAATGGAGGACATTTAAATTGAATCATTAAACCTTTTTCTCCTCATAATCAAACACCACTAAGTACTGTAGTACTGGCACATGCACAATATGCACTCCAAATGAGATATCCAGGATTTGGAAATGTCACATCTACGCTAACAATTATTAATGCCATGAGAGGAAAACTCATCAAGGGGTTTAATTTAATAGCTAACCTTTCATTAGCACAATGTCACATTTTAAAGGCTAAGATCACGAGTGTTTGTTTTTTGTCACATTCAGTCATGAATACAAATGCTGTATAAGGAGGAGTTTTATCGCACAAAGTTTCTATTTATAAAACTTTGTATAAGACACACGTCGAACACACACACAGACTGACCTGTCCAGCTAGCATCTCATAGAGCAAAACTCCAAAGGCCCACCAGTCCACAGACTTTCCATAAGGTTGATAGGCTATGATCTGAAATATAAGACACTTTGTTCAGGAAAATGTATCAATTAAATCTATAGCAAAAACAGAGTGCATGAATGAGCCCTTAACAGAAGAGTGAGCATTTAGGACATCCTGGTTCCCTCGTCTCAGGTGCTGTTTACACGGGAACGAAATGGGTTGTATCCGCTACTTTTCTCTTTTGTATAGCCCGTTAGTTCACACGAGGCCATAACGGAACCGCGGAAACGGACCCCTAAAATGATAACGGGTCCCAAGGTGGATAGATCTGCGGACGGAACGCTCTGGGGGGGCAAACGGCTCTGTGTGTACGCCCTATTCTTTCACACAGTGACGTCACGAGCTACCCACAATGCAATGCGCCATATATATATATATAAATATGCCATTTTCCTGGAGGTGCAAATATCCTGGAGGTGCAAATATAAACCGCTAGCTAACGTAGCCAGGCAGAGTGCACTAGGTTTTTTTCTGAATTAACGACCGAAGAAATCGCTGCATGTCTTCGGATTACATCTCTGGACTTGAGGGGTGTGCTCTAGGTCGTTACCAGAGTAAACTAGAGCTTGTGTGGGTTGTCGGATTGCCCTTACAGACTGCCTGCAGATGTATGGAAACACGATCCTCTAAAGTGGCCTTCGTCGATTTTGGCTGCATCTACGTCTAATTTCTGGAAACACCAGGTGAATACCCCACTTGTCACAATAATATTATCATGCCATTGCATATATGTGGTATTTTAGAGTTGACTAGATATTGATTAAGGCAATAGACTATGATATTCAGTACAGTAAACCATCGTCCTGCTTGCACCTCGCGTAAAATGGCGGATACCGGAAGGACAGTGTCGCCCTCGGCCCAATACCCGTATGTGTGTGTGAAAGAATACGATCATTTCCTGATAACGATGAAGCCATAGCCCCACCTCTCCCCACCTCTGCTGCTCACTGCTGTAGCATGGTCAGTAGCTACTGCTACTAACTGCTACTGACCATGCTGACCATGCTAGTGCACCATTTACAGCTCCCCTACCACAACCATTAGCAACAAGTGGACATGGAGAACTACATGAACTGCATGTTGCTAAATCCACCGCGGAGAATAAACAGAGGGGCAACCATGCTCGGGGGTCTTCTTCGCTGCTTTTGGTGTATTTTGTGGCGGATGTACTACAGCGTCTCCAGCGGGTCGAGCGGTCTCGTGTGAAGGGACACGTTTATTGAGCCGTATCCGTGTGAACGGAATACATTTTTGATATTGAATTTGGTTCGATTGCGTTTCGTTTGCGTTCCCGTGTAAATGGGGCCTCACTGTCAATGGATTTCTGAATGTGTTTTTGATAAGACACTTGAAATAAGGACTGTAGTTAAAGGTGGGGTAGGTAATTTTGGAGAAACCAGCTTAAGTGCGCTAGAATTTGAAAATACACAGCCGTAAAAAATCTGCCACTTCCTTACAGAGTCCCTCCTCCAACACACACGAACGCGTACATGACCAATGAGGGCACGAGATAAGTTTGTGCCCAGATGGCAGGCTGACAGGCAGGTAGGCCATCCAGTTATTTTAGCTAGGCCGGCTAAAATGATTGGTCGTGCTTTTTACAGTATTACGGTTTCCACAGATGACATTTTTTATGGATTTTTTGTCAAAGCACTTAAGATATTCATTGCTATCGCGATGTTAAGAGCATTCCATGGAATATAACAAAAAGTGTATCTCGAGCCGGTTTCTCAAACTTACCTACCCCACCTTTAATACGAGCCAACAAGATTTTCACGTATTGTTCTCAGCATGAAATACGCCAGTAAATACTCAACTTGTGAATGTCTCAAGCTTACATGTTTTAAAATGGTTGCTAACAAGTGGCTAAATGAGACTACTAAAGGTCGCCAAACATTAGCTGCTTTTAGCTTAGCGGTGGTGACGTGAAGTCATGTTACTGTCATTATGTATGTTTGTATCATTAAGTTAGCTAGTTATGGAACAAAGCTTGTAAGTATGATAAAGCTGTGTTTGCCACAGATCTTATTTCCTGTAATATTCCAAAATCAGATCATCAATTAAATCCCTTTGCTGTTTGTTAGCCCTTGTGATGCTAATTTCAGGGTGGGCCTACAAAAATACGTTATCACTGCACCACTCAATGCAAGGCAGGGAATAAAGAGAAGATGTGTTGCAAACAAGTTAAAAACCTCAACATACATATTAAATAAAACATGTCTACAGGCCAGAAACACACTCTACCTCAGGAGCTATGTAGTCCGGTGTTCCACAGAAGGTCTTGGTTGTGACGCCGTCATTCATATTTTCTTTACACATGCCAAAATCTGCTATCTTAATGTGACCCTCGCAGTCCAGCATCACATTGTCCAGCTTCAAGTCTCTACAGGAGGAAAAAGCAACGTTAGCAACACACGATTCATGACCCAGCATGGACCAAGAAGGCTCATCATAGCACCATTTTCTCTATTCTACGCTACAGTTTTCTTCTCCTCTGCATCATTGTTGTTATTTTTCCTTGGGAGTTTAATAGGGAATGATGCAGTGCTTAACGCAAGAGGTCGAACTGGGGTTACACTAAAGCAGATGACAGATCCTGATTTGCAGTTAGGAGGACTGCATTATTTGTGGGGGTGGATTCTCAGCGTGAGATTATAAACAGCAGGAAACAGTTGATTGCAGTTTAAGGTCTAAAGGTCAGAACATGTATTTTTCTTCAGTACCAACTGAGGGGGAGTTGAGGTCACAAAATATGGTGAATTCTGAATTTTATAGATTCATATCCAATGAAAAAGTACTTTTTCCTGCAGTTCTCTATTGCATAATTTAAAATATATATATATTTGCAAACATTGCAAATAGGAGTGTGCTGAAATAATCCTTTAAAGGTGGGGTAGGTCATTTTTGAGAAACCAGCTCGAGTGCGCTAGAATTTGAAAATACACAGCCGGAAAAAATCTGCCACTTCCTTACAGAGCCCCTCCTCTAACACACACGAACGAGCACTTGACCAATGAGGGCACGAGATAAGTTTGTGCGCAGATGGAAGGCTGACAGGCAGGTAGGCCATCCAGTTACTTTAGCCGGGCTGGCTCAGATGATTGGTCGTGCTTTTTACAGCGCTACGGCTTCCACAGATGAAATGTTAAGAGCATTCCATGGAATATAACAAAAAGTATATCTCGAGCCGGTTTCTCAAACTTACCTAACCCACATTTAAAGGTTCAACATATTAAAAGGAACTACAAAAAACGAACTAAAACTGCAGCGCTTCAAAATGCTTAAGACACACACTTCCTATATCATAAAGTTGTAAAAATATTTTTGGGTTGTTCCAGTAGTTCATTTAAATCCATATCTCCCAATTCCTTTTGCAATAAAAGACATCGTTTAACACATTGAAAATCCTTCACGATACATTTTGTATTTTGTTCATATGTCTAGTATGTTGTGGGATAGAGGTTACCTGTAGATGATGCCCTTTAGATGCAGGAAAAACAGACCAATGGCTATCTCGGCAGCGTAGAATCTACACACAAACACACAGAAACAAAAGCAGTAATTAGAAAGAGTCTGAGAGAAAGGACAAGAGGAAAACAGATGGATAATTTGTGTGTGTGTGTGTCCACGCAAAGGTCAGTGCTGTCTCTTCAAGGCCAGAGAGCGGCTGATAAGATCAACAGGAGGAGTCTCAACACACTGACCACGCAGTCAACTGTGTTTGTGTGTTTGTTTGCGTGGGCGTGCACAATCAGTGTCCGTTTGTAAAGTGCACCTAAAAGATGTCAGGAGGCATTTCAGAGGCGTGGGGAAGCAGTGTGAGAGAGCTAGTTGGACGTTATGTACGTGATCAGAGGGGAGTTGCCGCAGCAGGAAGCTAACATGGCTTTAACAGTCATACACAGGAAATACAAGACACTGGGACAAAAGTTCAAGGCATCGTTATTATCCAGGGAGCAGCGTGTCCTGAGTGTGGAGTGGTGCAGTGATGGCACATTAGTGTAGGCCAACTTGGAAGATAGCATCGCTAGGGCTCACTTGACAAAAGCCAATGGTTTTAATTATGCTGATAACTGTGATGTCTTTCTCTCCCTCCTTCTTCTGGGTCCTGCTTCCTTTCCTCTGACAAATGTAATATCAGGATTTTTCCATTGGATTATGGAATAGATACAGCGTAAATGCAATTGCCAAAAGTAAATAGCTAATGTAATGCTACAAACAAACTACATGATGATCGAATGACTTCCCTTCACCACTGCTAATCTAAAGAAGGCTAATGTTGTTATGTCTTATTTAGTTACTTCTTAGCAACCGCTGTATTTAGGACACGTGAAAGCGTCAGACAATCACCAGTAGTGTATGTACCGACGTATTTAATGAATTAAAAAAATATATATCCTAGGCTTGTATCGACCTTATTTCAGTCATCTAACCAACAACTCATTAACTGACTTTGAGAAAAGGGAGCCCAGAAGTGCTAAAATGCTAACTTATTTCTGGGTCTAGGACTCATTCCTGCACCACTCTAGGCAAGGCAAGGCAAGTTTATTTATATAGCACTTTTCAACACAAGGAAATTCAAAGTGCTTTACAAAAAATGAAAGACATTAAGAAAATGGCATTTAAAATCATTAAAAAGAAAAGCTAATAAAATAAACATTAAAAGAAAAAATACATGGATAAAAGTTACAGTGCAGTTTAACATGTGAATAGTTCAATTAAAAGCAGCGGCAAAAAGAAAAGTCTTTAGTCTGGATTTAAAAGTAGTCAGAGTTGCAGCGGACCTGCAGGTTTCTGGGAGTTTGTTCCAGATGGAGCATAATAACTGAACGCTGCTTCTCCATGTTTAGTTCTGACTCTGGGGACAGAAAGCTGACCAGTCCCTGAAGACCTGAGAGATCTGGATGGTTCATAATTTAGCAGGAGATCAGAAATGTATTTTGGGCCTAAACCATTCAGTGCTTTATAAACCAGCAGCAGTATTTTGAAATCTATTCTTTGACACACAGGAAGCCAGTGTAAAGACTTCAGAACAGGAGTGATGTGATCCACTTTCTTAGTGTTAGCGAGGACTCGAGCAGCAGCGTTCTGAATCAGCTGCAGCTTTCTAATAGATTTTTTAGTGAGACCTGTGAAGACACCATTGCAGTAGTCCAGTCTACTGAAGATAAAAGCATGAACAAGTTTTTCCAAATCCTGCTGTGACATTAGTCTCTATACTCATAAATATATTAAACAAGTCGATGGCCTTAATTAAAAGTCTACCCACCCTTTCCTTTTAACTTGCCTTTCAGCGGTTTAAACCTTCTGCCAGAGGGAAGCAACTCTATTTCCCTATAAAGCAGATGAAGGGCAAACTCCACCACGGCTCTCGCTTTCCCGACAGCCCGCTTGTCAAACATGTCAACTCGTTAGTTTGACTCGACACCAGCGATCTCGCCAGCCACCTTAATTATACTCTGCAGCTTTGGATGTATTCTACCGCACACTAAAAAAAACTCACAAGAGCTGCTGGATTACTTTCAGTTCTTTCATCAGAGCAGCAACTTGCATCGAGGCGAACAACATATTTCCCCCCTAGGCTCTGCTGCGATTGCTCATCCTTCACCTGAGCCCGTCAAACTGCTGATGGCTTATTCAATATGATTTAAAAAAGCATTACATCTCTAAGCATGGGATTAAGATTTCGTGTTATGATGCTTGTGTGTGTGTGTGTGTGTGTGTGTGTGTGTGTGTGTGTGTGTGTGTGTGTGTGTGCGTGTACTTACACAGCGTGGGGCTCTTTGAACTTGCCGACCTGCTGGATCTGATACATGAGATCTCCTCCGTTTATGTATTCCATGACAAAATACAGACGGTCCTGCAGAGAGATAAAGATAAACAGAACTGGTCAAACAGTGTGTGTTCCTAAAAGCAGGTGAGAGGTCACTATGAAATAGAGACTAGAGTGAAAGCATTGCTAAAGAAGATAGAGTGAAGGTCTAAGTAAGAGAAGACTAAAGGAGATATGAGAGAAAAGGAATGACATAGGCCGTAATAATAGAGGACAAAAGATGTATTCGGAGGAACAACAGAGTCAGAAAGAGGGGACCGGGTTGTTGTCCACTGAAACTTCAATTTAAAACATAATTCTCCTCCATTATCTACAGAAATTGCCAATACGGTACAGAAAGTGACGGGAAGTGGAGGGATTTGTGAGTGTAGCAATGTGTGTGTTCGGAGAAACTATGTTGTGTTAGGGCTGCTAATGTGTGTGAGTGTGTTTGAGATTATACTTGGACTTCCTGACCACTCTTAAGGCGGTTGAACACTGGGTGGTATCTTTTTCCCCGGAAAGTGGTAGATTTTTCCAAGATTGCACCGCGACCATCTATTTTTGAGTATAGGCAGTGGCGGCGCCAGGGTATGGCTGAGGTAGGCTACAGCCATACCAAGAAATGGCTTAGCCCCACCATGAAAAATGATGTTAAAGTAAGCAAAATAAATAAAAAAATAAACAAAATGCTAAATGTTGAGAACACGGCTTGCGAAAATATACGGGTCGTGTCCACAACACACAAGCTGCTCCTGCTGTAACAACAAGTGCACGTTACTGATGCAATATGGTTGAGACCATTCGGGCTTATGCTAGAAGAGGGGTGCAAGGAATAGTCCAAGTAGTGGGGGAGTTTTATACACTAAAGGTGTGGACATTCTCTGGCGTTATAATATCAGCTCAAAATGCCTCCCAATGCAATTTGAATAGACCTACAGCCAATCAGAGCAACGAATAGTTGGGTCTGCGTCATGCATTACTGATTGAGATCAATCGGAACCACCATTCAGTATCCCCATTGGATCTTCAACGTGTACTATCATACGTCACGTTCACAGTGATCCCTTTTTATTTACTACAACATAAATGTACCATTTTATTTCATACAGTTCCATTTTGATTGATACAGTGAAATAATCTAAACCTCACTCGTGGCGTTTCACTGTCAAGGGGGGGGGGGGGAAATATAGCGTGTATGTAATTACATTGCAAATACTGACTTGAGCCCCACCACTGTATGGGTTAGCCCTACCATAGATTACCCAACAAAAATACTCTGGCGCCGCTACTGAGTATAGGGCAAGGTAAAATAAGAATTTCTTCGTTTCTTTCGTAATCTTTTATAAAATGCTCATGGCGGCAAATGTTTGGTCTTCATTGGCATGAGTGGAACAAATAAAGAAAGTAAAACAATTAAAACAAAGGCATTAATCAAATTGGAAGTGGATCTTGATAAAGGCAAGGCATACTTCATTTTTGTACTTCTTCCATTCTTACATATCACAATAAGTGCCCTTGACATACAATATTTGCATGTGAGGATATTGCATTTTAGGTGTCATTACATTTGCGTGCAATATATGCCCAATGTGTCTTTGTCTACAATGTATGTTTGATTTAAATGTAATGCTGTATGTGCACTACACTTCTATGCATGTACACGTGTGTTTTGACTGCCTGCTAAGTCCCATATGCATACAAGTGTGTCTATGGTCTGAGAATTGGAGCTGGGAAGGATTACACACTCTCGTGGTTTAGGAGTGTGTGAGTCTGTGTGAATGTGTCGGTTTACTTTTGTCTAGCCATCAACATCCGCCTATGGATTCACAACATGTTATTATGGCTGATCAATGAAACATGTATGTAAATGAGTGTTAAGTATGGAGCTATAGTTACTCCTCTGTTGACTCATCTTTGGTGTGGTATGGATTAAACCTCAGAGAAGCATGAATCAAATATGAATCCAGTGTGTGTGTTCCAGCTGTGAGCTAATGTTAAGACCACAGTGCTCACCAGCAGGACTCTGTGCCCCCCCCCCCACCCCATCGAACACAATGTGAAGGTGTGTCAGTGTGTCTGCTTGTAAAGAGTGTTAAATGGATGGTTCTTTGGATTATCATTGTGGTTTTGTGGTTAAATGCAACAATGTTAAATGTTAAAAGCACTGTAAAACTAATTATAGATATAAGAACTAAATATTCATAATGTACAATGACCAAGAATGTGTCAGAAAATAAAGAATGTAGAAAGGGATAGTCATTCCAGTCACTGTGAATGGGCAAAGGGTCACATTTTCACACTAAAGTCTATCAAGCATTATCATTTCCTTATCTCACTATAATTTCAATGTTATAGTATCAATTGTCAATATACTTAATATTTGCCATCACATTATTTTGCAAGGATGATCGTTTATTATTATTATTATTCTCACAAATTTAATGTTGCATTTTTGTAATGCCATATTTCAATTTCCGCATTTTCAAAGGTTTTATTGTCATATGCACAAAGTTACAGTGTAGAAATGGCAATACAAATCTTATGACCTGAGCTCCTCCAACAAACAAAATAAAAAGTAAATGGTAAATGGTAAATGGACTGTACTTATATAGCGCTTTATCCAGTCTTTAAGACCCCTCAAAGCGCTTTACATACTACATGTCGTTCACCCATTCACACCCATTCATACAGAGCAGTGTATGTTAGGACATGCACTAACATGCATACACATTCATGCACCGTTGGCCATGCCATCGGGAGCAACTCAGGGTTAAGTATCTTGCCCAAGGATACATCGACATGTTGACTGCATGGGCTGGGATCGAACCCACAACCTTCTGGTTGAAAGATGACCGCACTCCCTCGCAGGCACAGTCGCCCAAGTAGTGCAATATGTCTAAATACATGTAGATACTATATGCAAAGTTTTGTTGAAGTTGTGTCGTGTGAAGTTGTGTTGGCCATCATACCATGCTCTGGAAGGTGGAGTGCAGCTGTGTGAGGAACGGAGGTTTTCCAGCCAGCGCTAACACTCTCTTCTCCACCATGGTGCATTCAACGTCATCGTCCTGGATCACCACGTCCTTCTTCAGGATCTTTATGGCGTACAGCTCCTCCGTCGTTTTGCGCTCCGCCAGCATCACCTGGAGAGGGGAGGAAGAGGGTGGATGGTGAACACAAGGAATAATAAACACACATTTTCATATTTATATGAACTATCTGGTTTGCGGGCACACAAATATATCTGTTTAACTATACAGTTAAAATACATTATAAAAAAATAACAAAAGAAAAGAAAGAAAACCGATCAACAATAATTGTTCTCTTTCTATTGGCTAGCGCTCTAACACATTGTATGCAACAAGCTAAGGGGCGGGAAACCTCTAAGCGGTTGACCAATCACAAGAAAGCCGGCAGGGTAATTGTAATTTGCAGTAGGATATGTCTTATTAGAGAAATACCAAAGAAAAACAATCTATATTTTAAATGGCACACAGCTACTGTCAATCCGTTATTGTAACACCACTTTGAAAGATAAGGTAAGGACGAAGGAACAAGGAGGGAGAAAGGGTAAGGAGTGAGCTGTAGGAGGCAGGGAAAAGGGGGGGAGATAAAGGAGGTTCTGTAAAGGGCAGCAGGGATAAAGAAAAGCTTCTCTGACTCTGTGGGGTTAAGTCAAAGTAGAAGTAAAGAGAGAAAGGACAGGAAGGAAGTAGAGAGAAAGGACAGGAAGGAAGGAGAGAGAAAACTGATTCATCAACTTTCAGGATGTCGTCAGAGAGGAGGTTACAAAGGAAAGAGAAATGGCAGGACAGGGGGAGAGGAGGGGGTAACAGGCTCCTTGAGTGGGATTGGGTGTCATTACATATAATAGGATATATATATAATGTTTGCAATATTATGCACTCATACTTATTTTATGCACATTCGATGGACAATCTGCACTAATTCTAATATTGAAGTGACTGTTATTTTGTATATATTGAATGTTGTGTTTTTATTTAGGTCTCAATGTGTGCACATATAATGTGTCTTTGACTGTGTACAGTATATACATATTTGCACACATATTTTTATATTTTATATACATTTGTTTTTATATTCGGGATTGTGGGAAACAGTATTTCGAACACACAAACTGGAAGATTGACAATAAAGTTGACTTTGATATTTGTCAGACTGCACAATATCAACTTTGAGGCATGTCAAGCTAAATGTCTGGATAATTAGTACTAAGATGTAAATACATAAAGAAGTTAAGACATACTGTACATGTACATTTTACTTTGCACAAATGGAGCTCACATTGTTGAGTCTGCCAGCATGTGTTGTGTCTTCTCATGCTCATTTAGACAGACTAGTTGGTTTGTTATCATCTATTTCAGTAAAAGTGAATAATATTTATCGATGCAAAATGTGTGTGCCTCCGTAAGATTGATATATCATTCAGCTTCCGTTTGCCATTTACCATTAGTGAGGAGTACACAGTTTAATGGAGATAAAGGAAGGTCTATGGGTGAGGAGGGTGGGATATAAATAATGGGGGGAAGATTGACTGCCTTGAAGTGAAGAAGAAAGGATGGCAGAGGAAGAGATTGGCAAAATCCCACTTGTTTTAATGATCAAGTCTGACTATCTAATAGTGACTACACATGTGAGACACACGTACACACACCATGGTGTTTTCTCGTAGAGGTCGAACAGACAAACGCAGAGGATAAAACCACTTTGAGATGTTTTTGTGTGTACTGTATGTGTGTGTGTGTGTGTGTACTGTATGTGTGTTTGTCGTTTAAAGAGGTGGAAATGTGTTGTAGACAAGGTCAGGCTCACAGTCTCTCAATCAGAGCAGTAAACGTTTCCGTCTTTCTCTCTCAGGTCTCTTGTTTACCCTCTCCTGTTCTCTCATTTTTCACCACTTCTCTTCTTCAATTTCTCCCTTTCCTACTTTCCTCTTCTTTCTCCTCCCCTTTCCTCATATCTTCTTTCCGGCTGCAAACAGCGGGTAAAATGTAGGTCAAGACCCAGCTTGCAGGTCATCTCATAAAAGTTGCAGCAGGCTTGTGACCAGGTCATAAAAGTTCAACTCCCTGGATGTAAATCGGTATGGGGGAATTATATGAGCAAGTGTAACTATTGAAGGGTGGATATATCAAATAGATGTGACTCTTATATCCGTCTGTTCAACCGAAGCCTATAAATATTTAGCTTAAGAGGGCAGATTTTGTTCCCTTTGCACAGAGCCAGGCTGGCTGTATCCCACCACTTTTGTATTTATGCTAAGCTAAACTAGCTTTATGTTAAAGAGGAATTTAATCAAATCAACGCTAAAGCATTAGACAACTTAATTTTTAATTTAAGAGCTCACAATTTGAAGCTCATCCTGTCCCTCGACTTTTATTTTTTGCTAAAACTTCTCAACGGTTTCGAGCTTAGGAAAGAGACATTTTTCAGAAAGTGGTAATTTATGTAAATTATCAGCACTGATAAAGTTCCCACGAGTCAGAGTGCTCTGCTGAAACTAGTCGTCTGGCTCTCTTGCTCTTTCTATCACTCTTAAACTAATACAAGTACTTTTATCTTAAAACAAGGCGGGTAAGAATGATATAAAAAGGAGAAGCTGAGTTTTACATTACATGGCTAGCATGGTGTGTTTGTAGTTCCCATAAGGCTAATTGAGTTTTGGGACCTCCACAAAGGATCTTTTATCCAATTGTATTCCATTTTAAAAACGTTTGTATTCTCTTATGTTCATTTGCATAAAACACAGGGGGAACTTAGAGACTGGAAAATGCTGCAACTGTGTTTGATTGATTTATTGATGTGTTTAATTCCTGTGGGGAAGCAACATAGACTTAGAAAGATCATTGTGTAAAGAAAACAGAATGTCTGCAAACAGAGAACATTGATGAACTCCAGCCTCAGGATGCTAATGGAAACTCTCATTATTCTTTCCGAAACCTTTAACTACAGATTAATGAGAGTGACCTTATATCTAATTCATATTATTTTTCCCCAAAGAGATCGGAAACTTTGCTGTTTATGCCATATAAATATTCAGGTATGATAATGTAGAGGGGTTATCGGGTGTGGGTTACTACTGGGAGTGAAGCACAGATGGATTAGACACACAAGTGTATATATGTATATGCAGGAATCCTGAAGTCAGATGTAATACCTTTTAAAACCTTTTTTAAGACCCTTTCCATACATTTTAAGACCTCATCGCCACTTCGAAACATTGGCGACACACATAACCTCACATTGACTATATACAGTATTGATTGTCCTTCCTCCTTATCTTCCAACCATTTGGACGCAAACTTGCATTTCCCCAAAACGATGTTGTTTAACAACCGGCGTAAACGGACCTTTGCGCGCTATCAAGCAGTGAGCGTAGTGAGCGTGCGATGTCCTGTTCAGATGACGTCAAATCCAACGGGATGCCATAAATAAACTACACAGAATCACACTACACACCTACTCCATGATTACATTCAGGCAGACTGTAGAATACAACCTCTTTGGACCATTTATATACGTATTGAAAACAAGCTACAAAATGTAATACTTTGGAAAATGCCGTTACTATACTTTTTAATAGCCTTAATTTTCGCTAAATTGATTTATCAACTTTTAATACGTTTTAAGACCCCGCGGACCCCCTGTATGTGTGTGTGAGGGTGTTAAAGAGGAGATAGTATGTTCATGTTCAGATTCATATTTTGTGCCTCTACCATGACATGTCTCCATGCTTTAATGTTCAAAAAGCTCTTTATTTCTCTCATACTGCCTGTGCTGCAGCACCTCTTTTCACCCTCTGTCTGAAACCAGAGCCCAGTCTGCTCTGATTGGTTAGCTGGTCGGCTCTGTTGTGATTGATCAAACCATTAAAGATGTCCCGCCCCTTAGCCTATCATGTCAAATGTGTTTGAGTGCTAGCCAATAGCACCTCTGGCACCTTTGGCACGTTAGCCTTTGCAGACCATTTACATGCACAACAACCTATATAACGCATTACAATCTTCCGCATTCAAGTTTAGAGATCTGTTGAAGTTGGATGTATGCCAGTGGTATCCTTTGAAAAAAGCATATGTAAGTGTGTGGGAGTGTGTTTGTGGATAAGTGGACTCGTTCCATATGGTGGCAGTGTGACTATGTAAATACAAACTCTATAAAGTTGAAACAGAGGAAGAGGAAGGACACCATCTGGCCCAAAGCTCATTTTATGCAACCACAAGGACAAGGACAACAGCGACACAAGGGGAGGAAGACATAAAACCACAGCGGGGTTTATCCCAAATGAAAAGGCGCACAAATCTCAAAGCAACAACGGGAGCTTTTTTGGCATCATTACATGCCTCATGGTGACAAATACAAGCACCATTTTAATTTTTTATTTTACCCTTCACACATAATTAAAATAAGTTACCATAAACTTCTGAGTTTATGATTTCACCGAGGTTCAATGTCTTATTTGAGGTCATTTTTGTCACAGTGTCTTTCATGAAGGCTGCCTACTCTACTGTGGATTGTCACTATTGGCAACAGCCTTTTATCCAAGAAAGTTGTTCAGGGTCATTTGGCAGCAGAGCAGACCTCGGGATATTAACTGTCATATGTCGTAAATGATGCCACAGTGTTTTCTCTGCTGACCTTGCAGAGTGAATTTACCCAGGGAAAACAAATGAATCCACACTTCACTGCACAACACTGCGCCATGTTTTATTACAGCGGGCGGTGTTGGATTTGATAAACTGTCATAGGTCATACATCATGTCTGCGATACATAAATGGTCACTTTAGGAAAACGTGAGACTTCTTCAGGCCTCTAAGTTGACTAATAACTTAAAATGTTAATTGTTCTAATTTAAAAAAAAGGCTGTTGATTTCTTTTTTTTTTTAAAGACCAAAAATTGGGTTAGAATAAGAAAGGTTTGGAGACGTGTTACTGTCACAATGTGAAATAGTCCCCAACTAGTGGGTTTCAATTATTTACCTTTAAGTATTTAAACTAAATATTCATAAATAGATACAAAGATGATGTTTAAGTTAAGAAAAACACCACCATCAATGAATTGTTCAATCATATTGTAGTTGTAGTTTGTGACTTGATATTGATTCTGTTGAATGGGCATACAACATTGTCTTATTTCGACCACAGGCCAGGGAATTGAAATCATATTTTGACAGAATTTTTGACAACATTGAATACTGTATTTCAGTCCAAAGAAACGATATAATGTTGTATTGTGATAGAACTTGTGATTTGAACAATTAGGGAATTGCACAATGTCCAGTAACACAACAAATGTTAAACGTGCCTGTTTACAGTCCTTGTTCCAAAATAGTGGAACCCATTGATATCAGGAAAGCAGAAACTCTGCATATATTTAAAAAAAATCACCTGTTTCGCCTGTACTCTGGACAAAATTATAATAAAGCAAATATATGTGCACTTTTCTTGTTGTTCCGAGTTTGTATCTGTATGGCTTACTACACCTATTGTAAGTTGCTTTGGATAAAAGCATCAGCTAAATAAAATGTAACAATAAAACACAAAATAACGTTGTACTTAAAGCTAAGCGTTATCACAATGGACAGCATTCATACAACGCAGACCAAAATGCTCCCACCCTGTAATAAATGCAGCTTTGTGCTTGTAGTGTGTGTGTGTGTGTGTGTGTGTGTGTGTGTGTGTGTGTGTGTGTGTGTGTGTGTGTGTGTGTGTGTGTGCGTGTATGTGTGTACATACGAGACGTAACATTACAGATCAGGCAAAAGCATGTGTGTGTCCATGTGATACGAGTGTGTGTGTGTGTGTGTGTTATTACCACACTGTAATGCAGATGTTCTGAAGGTACCAGCCTCCCACACACACTCAGCAACCATCACACATACAAGCGTCACGTGAACGCCTGTTTGTGCACGTGGTTGTGTGTGAAGGACTTTCTAATGTACCGTGTGTTGTTCTTTCTAAATGTGTGTGTGTGTGTATGCATGTGTCTGTCCACGTTTCAGGAATCTGTACGCATGCATGTGTGTGTGTGTGTGTCGGGTATTCCAGTAATGATCGACCCTCGACTCAGTTTCTCCATATTGACGCATCAGTGTTGCTTTAAACGCCCGTTACCATGGAAACAGGCAGCCGGCATACAGGTCAGGTACACAGACAATGGTCTCTCTCTCTCTTTCTGTCGTTCTCTTTCTGTCACTTTCTCTCTCTCTTTCTCTCTCCCTCCCCCCCACTGCTCCACCCGTCTTTTACCCAATTTCCTCTCTCTCTCCCCATCTCTCCGTTCTTTCTCCTTCTCGCCTTGATTTTCATTCATTCCCGTCAGTCTTCCCTCTCCAAGGTTCCCCCCCCTCCTCCCTCCTCCCTTCTCCCTTCATTCACTCTGACGTTTTTACCTCTCTCTCAATTCATTCATGTCAACCTTGCTCTCACATCTCTGTCTCTCCCTCCTTTCATCATTTTCTCCTCTTGTCACGTCATCCTCTCGGTCTCTTTCCTTTCATCCATCTCTGTCTCCATGTGCTCTGTCTCCTTTACCTCCATCTTCTCCTTCTGTCCACCTCTAAGCTCTGTGTGTGGATAGAGAGCTCTGATGCTCTGTCCAGCTCAAACGCTAACACATGCTCACAGACATTTCCATCATGGCACACAATTGGCTGTGTGTTTGCAGAGGTATGACGGCAGCTAAGCGCAACACAGGTTCCTTCCTGTGGTTGATGCTCAGGCGAAGGGTCTGTCATCCACTAATCAGACTTAGGGATGAATAATCGCCTCACCTTGCCGAAGCTGCCCTTGCCCAGCACGATCAGGAAGTTGAAGTCGGCCAGCTTCATGCGGTCTTGGTTGCCGTCAGAGTCGAAACGAGCAGCAGCGTTAGCCGCCTTGCCTTCTGCGTTCTTGCCTGGTCCAATCTTAGCTCTCTGGATAGGAGAAAGAGATAATAGACGACAACATTAGACAGTGTTCTAACCTTTAAGAGCCAACTCAAGACCTACCTTTGTAGATTTTAAATCGTGTTTATTCTTGTTTTATTTAGTCAAGTGTTTATTGAGAGTTGGTATTAAGTGTTTTTATAAATCACAAAGCTATGTGTTACTCTGTCTATGGACTGAGAGGGGGTTAGGTATTGTTTCCAACATTTCTTTTAATGGTTTAATTGATTGATTGTACATAAGATGCAACCTTTAAAGAGACTACAGGCTGTGAGTGAACTAGTACATGTATTTATATTTAAGTATAAATGATAAACGGCCTTTAAACAGTATTTGGTAAGGTGAGTAAGAGATTAACTCATTTACTTTCCTCAACGATATTTGTCCCTTAGGTCCTGGGAACTACAAAAATTTGTTTATGCAACAATTAAACCAAATAATTTATAAAAGTATTTTGTATACAGACAATTAGGCATTAACATGACTCTGCACTTCATGCGACTGATTTTGGGGAACAAAGGAGGGCGGTGGCTGTCGTTCTAGTATCACAACATTCAGGTTTGCATAATGGCAGATGTGGGAAAATGCCTTAAAGGGAAATGTTAAATATTAATTTCTTAAGCACATCCATTTTGTAAATCTGTGCCAGTCATTAGTAACATTTATGTAACATCTTATCATTTGAGAAACTCCTTTTGTAATGCTGCTAATGATCTGGACCTAAGTGTTTTTGCTTAAGGTAAATGTGCTTTACATACTGAAAGATGCTGTTACAATGAGATGGTGAGACATTTTCCCATTGAAGATCACTTCCAACATTACAGCGTAATTTTATTTTAAGCATATTTGAAACTTTAAAGTAATAAACAAATAGGAAAGAGAAGAATACATCTAATCCAGCCACATCTGTTCTTCCCGAAGTGAAGAAAAACTGTTATATTTCAGAATCCAAACACTGTTGGTCCAATACATTTAAATAAAGGCCTTACATTTTTCAAATATCCCCAAAAACTTCTGGGGTGCTTTTAAGAAATGGTGTCTTTTAAGATCAGAGAGTAAAACTTTGTGTGAGAGCGACGGAGTGGATGTGATGAATATGTTAAGAGGGGGAACGTTTTCAACCTTTTTGCTTCATTGTATTTCATTTATTCTGAGCAGGCACTTTAAACTGTCCAAAACATATATGTCTCCCTGTGAGTCTGCCACTCTGTTCCATCACTTCCCTTGTTTCTGTCCTTCAACCAGTCACTGTGAACGCCATTTCTCTTTCTCTATAATTCATTTCATCTTTATAAATGTGGCCTGTGTCTCTAACGCTGCATTTATTCATGTCTGTCACCATTTCTCCTTTATTCATTTCTGACTCTCTCGGAGTCCTCGACCTTGTCACGCTCTCTATCCGTTGTACGAAACTATTCTAATCTTATAATCTAATCTAATTATAATCTTACACTCCACTTTGTTAAGCCATGCTTCAATTTAAAAACAGTCTTAAGACATTAAGAAAATGCCTAGACACCGAGAGACAGAGGTGCAGGAAGAGTACATCTTATCCTATCTTATCTGAAATTGCTGATCCGCACTGAGGCTCTCTCACTTCTTCTCCTGTCCTGTGCACTCATTTCTCTGCTGCCTTGTGTGGTAAATTGTCAGAGTGAAGCATCCTAGTCCCTGCACCGTTTGTTGTGTGTGTGTGTTTGTGTGTGTGTGTGTGTGTGTGTGTGTGTGTGTGTGATGCAACCCATACGGTTTCCAGACTCATCAATGGATAAAAAGGCCCTATCTGTCTCCATCTGTTCTAAAGCACACACATTCACAGACACATACACACTCACAGACACACACACATTCACAGACACACACACACTCCCACTCACACAGAGGTATCTGTGAGCAGCAGAGCACGCTGAAGGCAACACTCTGAAAGCCTTCAGAGATCAATGCTGCACTCTCTGTCCACAGCCATGTGTCCAAATGTGTGTGTGGTCGAAAAATAAATAGGATGAATGGCAGAAGGACAATCTGATACATTGCCTTGAAAACAAAATAGTGTTAACACCAACTTAAAGGGTTATTTGCTTTTCTGGATATTTGTGTAATTAAAGGGGCAATAGACACGCTTTTTGCTTTAACTTATCGAGCAAATGTCGATTGCCCGATGTAATGGCTGTAGAATAATGACACCCTCCACCATTAAGTTGGTTCCTTATAAGCCTTGCTTTTCACTAAGCCATTCAGTCTGCCACTGGGAACAATCCCAGGAAAATAAACCAACGATTTACGACACAAAGGATGTGCGTCTGTTGCCACTTTAAGTAGTGATGGAAATGGTATGTACAACTTATTTGTCAGGGATAAGGGGGAAAACAAAAAGGACAGGGAAAGAGGAAGAAATTGTGACTGAAAGCAGGACACATATTGTATACATTGCTTTACCGTGTTTGACTTAAAAAAACACGTCATGTCAATATAAAAGCTTTTTTTAAAGGGGTCTTATCGTGCTAATGTTCAGGTTCATATCTGTATGTTGTGCCTTAACTGGGACATCTTTAAAGGCATAATGCTCCTGGACTTGCTTAGAATATTGTGTGTGTGTGTGTGTGTGTGTGTGTGTGTGTGTGTGTGTGTGTGTGTGTGTGTGTGTAAATACAAAACGTGCATTATTTATCACTGTGACTGTCTTGCAAGTGTGTTTGTGTAAACGTGCACTGGGTGACGGGAGGCATGCTGGTCAACATAACTACAGTAGGTGACTATTTTTTGTGTGCGTGTCCTTCTTTCTGCCATCTCTCTGAGAGCTTCACGCTAGAAGATGCCTACATGCTTGTTTGTGGGTGTGTGTGTGTGTGTGTGTGTGTGTGTCTGATAGCTGGCCCCTTGAGAATGTGTCTCAGAGAACGTCTGAGGACCATGACCTTGAAGAGATGGATGGAACGAAAGACAGATAAAAGGGAGAGAAACACACAGGGGGGCACTCAAGGAGACAGAGGACAAAACAGATAAGTGAAGAAGAGAAAGGGAAACTAAATGGAGACAAGGGGGGGGGGGGGGGTAGAGAAGAAGAATTGCAAAGACATCAGCACGTTAAAGCCGAGTCTTGCACAAGGAAAGACTCCTTTAAAGACTGATTGCACTGCTTTATGAGCTGAAGTCCTCACAATGGCCTGCAATGCTACAACCGGCCATTGTCGGGGGGTTTCTGGGTTCCACTCGCAGTGAGGGAGTAGTGAGCCGATTGATTGATGCAGGGCGACGTGCACGTGCTGGAGTTTATAATTTAACCATGCCCTGGATGTAGGAAGGGCCTGATCCCTTCACAGCAAGGTAGGCCAAAGTATTGGAGGGAGTTAGGAAGCAACTGGTAACTAGTGAGGGAGCAGAGAGGAGCAGTGGTGTGGGATTTACATTTTAGTTTATGTACGGATTATATAAACCAGATACCATAACATGTTTTATAAGTGAGCTCTAGAGATGCTAGTGGGCAAATAATCACACCTAATCAAGCAAAGTACCATTTTGTCATACTAACTTTACGCTAAGCTCAATATCTTCTGGCAATCCTCTGACTACAACCAGAGCTAAAACTGCCCATCACAGTTTCAAACATCTCTATGATCAACACTTTGTCAGAATGACTAATGTTTTAGTTTCAGAAGGAAGCGAGGAAAACAGAAAGAAAAGGAAACGTACAGAGCGGGGTTATCCTCTCCACAGCCAAATGTGTTAATGAGTGGGCCTACTGGCCACACACACACACACACACACACACACACACACACACACACACACACACACACACACACACACACACACACACACACACACACACACACACACACACACACACACACACACACACACACACACACACACACACACCACACACACACACACACACACACACACACACACACACACACACACACACACACACACACACACACACACACACACACACACACACACACACACACACACACACACACACACACACACACACACACACACACACACACACACACACACACACACACACACACACAGTGTGCCAGACCGGATGGCACTATAAGTGTGCCTGCCAAGTGCTAACAGCTCTCCCAGAGAGGCTCTCACACAGACACAACAGAGGCATAGTGCACACACACATTCAAAAGCTCACCATACCGACACATTCAAACACATGCAGGCACACATTTCTTACATAAAATAACAAGTAGAATATAACTATGTCTCAATTTGCGTACTTCTGTAACTATATTTGCCTTTTTAGGTGCATAAGTACATCTCAATGAGAATAATTGCACTATGAGTACCCAGATGGTGCCCTCGTGATGATAAACAAAAAAAACAGCCGTGATTGCTGTTGCGCGGTGAAGACAACACTGAACAAATAAAAGTTATACATGTGGTTTGTTTCAGTATTTCATATAGTGTATGAAGCAATGTAGCACTTGCTCTCATTACAACAATGCCCTGATCTGGGCTGTCGTATAGCTCAGTGGGTAGATTTACTGGCGCCAAAGCCGTTTGACCTACCCTCCGTCTCCCCCTATCATAGCTGTCACTCAAATAAAGGCACTGGTTGCCCAGACGTTGATTAAGCTAAAAAGAAAAAAGTGATATGCTGATTTACAGACATTTCTTTCCCAGTGTAAGTCAATAGGAAAAGATAGTTTTGGGCCCAAATGACTGACACAGGAGTTGTAGTACCATAATTTGGCCACTAAGATAATTTGCTTCAAAATCCGGCTCACTTCCTGAGGGTTTGAAGACAAGGACATTCCCACACTGAGCAAGAGTTCACAGTGTACAACATACAGTGTGCTAAAGGAAGAGTCCCAATAGAGACTTTGTATATAAGGTTACATATGCGCACAAACCTCAAATTTCTGCCGTAGCTCCTCGTTGCCCTCCTCCCCTTCTGGAGCGACGGGAACATTGAAGTACTCGCCTTCTTCCTGGGAGAGCAGCTTAAACCTGGAGAGAGAAAGAGAGAATATTTCCAGTCAAATCAATTCCCAATTAGTTTATACAATTTAAGCGTTTAACTGCTTCCATTAGCCGAAGCTGCTGACTGTTAGCGCAGTCCTCAAGAATAATCAGATGATTATTTAGTAATTCACTCTCCTTCATGGTGATCCAGCAAAGCCAGACAGAGACGGGGGAAAACACAGCCGAGATGCTTATCATTTAACAAAATCATTAGGAGATAATTTCTCACATTGGGCTCATTATGACTGATGCTATAAGCTCTTACCTCACAGCATCACCCATACATTCATATAGTTAACAACATTGTTCTGGGTGTTTACGAGTTCGCGACACAGATATCAACTTTAATATTGCTTTAAGTTTCTTACTCTCAGTAAGTGTGGCTCTTTTGGTTATCAGCATTAGTTTTATTCTTTGTAGTTATAGCAGAGTTTGATGGTAAATATGAATCGCCTTATGATAGAGAAGTTTCGTCAAAAAACGTAAGCAGTTTTAAATAGTTTTATGTGACTTCTGCCGACAATCCCACAACCTGAGTTAGAACTTAACAACCTGTTTTAATCAGACATTTTTACTGTGTTAAGTATTAATTACTAAGTTAAGTATGTTACTAGACAAAAAAAGACTGTTTCCACAATCAACATCTAAGTCTAATCGACCAGTTTTGTCCTGAGATGTAGCTTTGAGGAATATATCCAGCAACCTGTTCTGGTCTGATGGATATCTGCTTATTCACTTGTTACATGACATGTATTACTTTGCATTTATACCATTTGCTGCTTATTACTTAACATTTGGACTCTCTGTACACAGCACTAAGATCAGATCGCATACTTTGTACTGGTGGGTGTCTTGTGCACTCATCCTTGGCTGAGATTGATATTGAAAGTGGATGACATTGTTGATGATATTGTTAATGTTGTTAATGATGTCAGGACTTATGTCTTGAATGGTGTTGTGTTATTGTTGTATTATTGTTGTATTGTTTTAAGTGTCGGATCCCAGGAAGAATAGCTTTTGTCAAGAGCAAAAGCTAATGGGGATCCTTAATAAACATAAACATAGATCGGTGCTTGAAGAGGTTAAATCTCATAACACTTACTTATTTTACTTCAAATAATATTTTAATCTTTCAGTCTTAGGCACTACTTTCATGAACCCTGTGGTGTGGCAGGACCCACAGTCAAGTGCGCCCTGCACAGTGAATTGGGGTTGTGCCAATCGGCTTTTGGTAGTTTCTCCATCGGGCTCTCGGATATGGGATACGACCAGAAGACATGTAATATCACACAGGTGTGTTTAGAGGCTTTACGAATCATATCAATATTTGAAAATCCTTTAATCACAGGGATATCTCCCACTGGTACGTTGGGAATCATGTCGAGAGTTTTCGTCAGGGTAAACTTATACAAACACAGCTCATCACCTCAAATGTACAGCAAAGATCCGTCGGTAGCTATGTGATCTATTGTTAATGTAAACATTTGAATTAAAGCCACTTCTCTTGTGCCGTGGAAACATCTAAAAGGAATGAAAGACGATCAAACACCGCCTACAGGTTGCAGCTTTTTCAACAATAAAATCCGCTCCTGGCTGTTGAGGATGCATGACTTTGTTCTGTTTGGATAGTTATGGAGTTACTGGGTTTATGTGAGATATTTCACCTAATCAGAAAACAACATGGTACAACTTAGAATGATCAAATCAGATGGACATGAGTGTGTCATAAGCTTGACTCTTCACATTATTTTAAATCCTTTCCATAGAAATAACAAAGAAACACAGCAGCGTCATCTGTTCATGTGACTCTTTCCTACAGTATGACTTCTCGTGAGGCTTTGGAGCTTTACTTAGATGGAGTACTAGAACAATTACTCACTTGCATGGATTCTCTTTACTCTCAATATCAAGTTTTTAATGGCATCCCTCCACCTCCACCTCAACGCTGGCATCTCATTAAAAACCCTGACAGAGCGGCGTCAGCAGAACGAGAGGAGGAGAGAGAGATAGGGAGAGATAGAGTCTGAGCGAGAGAGGGAGAGATAAAGAAGCGGAGATAAAGAGACAGGGCAGAGACGCGTTGGCACTGAGTTTCACCAGAATAAAAAGAAAGAGCTCCAACTAAAGTATTTCTCCAACAGTGCAGTAATGAACAAGGTCACCTTCACTCTCCCTCCTCCTCTACCTGAGCTGTTTCCCTGCCTCTCATCTCTCCACACCCCCCCCCCCCCTATCTGTCCATCCTTTCATCTCACCATCCATCCACTCCTTGTTTCTGGAGCTCCGAGATGCCGAATGACAGCGATCCCATGAAGTCGTTGCGGCTGGTCAGGTCCCAGTCCCAGATCTCCACCGACAGACGGCGGTCCTTATCGTACTCCTTCAGGTGGCTGCGGGAGAGACCAGGACAATCAACAGTTGGAGGAAGGCAGAGAGTAATGGGTTTCTAATATATATTTGTTGTGTTTAATCATTTGAATTTCAACAGTCAAAGGATAAGTTTGTAAAAAACAACAGAACAAAAAAAGACTCAGAAGCAGTGGCCACAACATTGTGCATTTACAAAACTATCAAAAGGATAGGATAGGATTCGATATAATATATTGCAATACAGCAGCACACTTTGCAACATCAACAGGGACAAATACTATACAGAAAGAGACATTTAAGATAATATTACAATGTGACAATATGTAAAAGACTCGACCTACAGTACATTTGACTTGGGATTTAACTCTAAACGTATTTCCTTTGAGGATTGCCTGCTGCACAAAGACTGCTTCAGTCTAGCCTTATGTAATGGTAGGTTTCTGTATCTCCGATATGATGGTAACAACTCATATTCACTTGAGAACATTAGAGCAGTCTTGAATTCATCTTTCCCGTTATAACAATGTCCCTGAAATGTGCCTACTGTAGCATAATTCCTCCGGTAATCAGATTCCTCACTCTTTCCAAATACAAGAAATAAAGTAGGTGTCTGTGTTAAGCTGAGCCTCTGTGTAACATTCAGGCTGCATACGTCTGTCATATCTTGTTTTACTTTGTTGGATAGATGCAAAAAAACCACCTTTCAAATGGAACATCTGCACCCACATGCCATGAAAATGCAAATCCCAGTCTCCCTCCATGCAAACTGTGATGAAGCTGATTAAGAATGTAATTGGAGCCAAGTGCAGGAAACCACCCCAAAAGCAAGGTTTTATGATTATAATATGCCAGATGTTTTTATCTGAGCGCCAACGGTTACACATGCTTGGAAATAAGACGAGCATAATGTGATGCTTTTAAAAAAAGAAAACTGCACTGGGTGAGTGAGAGAGATGGAAGAGAGGAAACTGAGATTAAATTATTAAAGGAAGGAGAGCCGAGAAAAAAGGCAGAGACAGACAGACGGATAAATAAAATAAGAAAGCAGCAAACGTGGTGTTTTGAAGCCTTACAATTTAAAGGTCTCATTCCAGGTGGGGTTCAGGCAGCACTTTATGGTCTTGGTCTTCTGTTTACTCTCGCTGCGGGGGTCTGGGATCAGTTTAAGCTTCACGTAGGGGTCTGACAGCCCGTTGGGGTCCATAGGAACCAGATTCCTGCCCTCTTTGACTGGAGGCAAGACAACAGGATATACAGAGGGGTGGGGAGAGAAAAGGGAGGGAAAAGGGGGGAGGAGACATTTGCATTAAAACAAAAGGAATCTCAGATCATCAATTGGACTTTACATACAGTAAGCAAGAGTTGTTTTGTTTATTTTGACTTTTTTAAGCATCTTTGAGCTCATTATTATTATTGTATATATATATATGTTTTATAGTTAACCAATTAATAAGTCCCTTCCATTAAAATGACAAAAAGGGACAAAATCATAATTCTATAACGTTATACTTTTAGACTGAGATGAACATAAACACCAGAAAAAGGTATTCATTGCTTGAGTAACCGAAAATAAAGACCACCTTCAACGTAATTAAAATAATAAAACATAACATTTGAAAACATTTCGCAACATTATTTCTGTAGACGTCATTTACCGTACACTTTTTTTTTTTTCAGGGAACACTTAACCGTACAGTATATATACACACATTGCTACCTTTCCAGACCTCATACTCTGAAACTTGTTGACAACAATACTTGATATGCAGGACTGTCCCCTCCATTTAGAAAGACCAATTTTCTTAAAAGGTTTAAGGGGAGTAATATTACGATTAATCCTCCCTCTCATGTCTTTTTTATTTTCCACTCTCTTGCATGAATGGAAACAGCAGGCGCGTTCAAATTTGTTCATATGACCTTCAACAATAGAGCCATTAAAGTAGGATATATTTCATTTATTTAGAGTCCAATAGTAATTTATCAAAATGAATTTCAACCCATATTAAGGAGGTTGGCAGGTGTTCATTTCAGGCCTTGCGTGTTGCATGTGCATTTTAAGAGTGGTTCTTTTTTAAACCTCCCCCTTATACCAACTAATTAAATTAGGCATGGTAAACTCACACACATACACACAAACCACAAGAGTTGTATTTGGGGTTAAAGCTTTAAGGTTGCCACATCTGTCTGTAATGACCATGTAGTAAAAAGGAAGGATGCCAGTCTCAACACTAATCCTTCTTTAGAGGCCGTCTGTTATTGGGCTGTAATTGTATTCCAGTGGCGTAAAAGCCCTTAAGATTGTGTGTGTGTGTGTGTGTGTGTGTACAATTATTGTTGCTGGTCAAGTTGGGGGTCACATCCAATTACCAGAAGCAGGGGTGGTACTGCTGTGTGACACACACACACACACACACACACACACACACACACACACACACACACACACACACACACACACACACACACACACACACACACACACACACACACACACACACACACACACACACACACACACACACACACACACACACACACACACACACACACACACACACACACACACACACACACACACACACACACACACACACACACACACACACACACACACACACACACACACACACACACACACACACACACACACACACACACACACACACACCTTAGCTAATGTAGCTCAATAATTGTGTTCTGGGGAAAATGATGGAAACGGTCTAAGGGGGAAATAGTCCCATCCTGTCAAAAATAAAGATCTAAGAACAGTTTTGTGTCAGTTTTTCCTTCCTTGAATACTCAAATCGGGCATCTTGTAAGTAGAAGTTTGACTCATAGTAAAAAACCAACTCACCGGTTCAAGTTGGGGCCTCTCGTCTCCACACACCCGTCAAAGGGGTGACATTAATTATTCATGACCTTTTAAGAACTCAGCCTAGTGCCCAAAGATCCCTCTCTACAAACGTGGAAACCTAAAACTACGTCTCCTGGTATCGTGATGTACTGGCTCAGTTACACTTAGAATATGGTCACACAAAATGGAAAACAAATGTGCATTTTAGCACTTTGTTTTAGAGTTCACACTTCTAACTAACTATCAAAGACGTTTAAATATGAAGCAACATGGACTGTCTGATATGTTACTATTTATTGGACGATTTGAATAATTGTAGGTCCTTGGTGAGATCCCATTGGGCTGTGTCCATACTTCACTCTAATTGGCTAGCACCAGGGTCTTACTACTGTACGTCAGATGCCAAATGATCTGTATCAGCTCTGATCCTGCGCGGCTGCCCATGTGAGTTGCCTGGCACCATTTTTTGTTATCCAGTGTCATCATACTACTTCTGGTCAATTTCAAATAGAGTCTGTCAGTTTCGCAGATTGTTTGTTGAAGATAATTTGAGATATTTGAGTTTGGTTAGGGGTTTGCTGCACTAGACCCGTTTATTAAGCATCTTCTCAAGTAATCTGGAAACATTTAGGTGTAAGAGTGAAAGTAGACAAGACTACAAGTGGACTTAATTTCAGAGATGACAAAGAGGGATGGCTTAACATAGAGGAAATGGACTTTAATTAACAGTAAAATGATAGGGGGAACTGTCACATAATACTACTCCATATAATACTTCAACACAACGCAGGTCCTTTTTGTATTGTCACTGCAGAAGAATTGCACCCGAGTTCCCATGCAAGTGATACGTTTCCGACTTCTTCCACCAACATGATGTTGAGATATACTGAAGGTACAAAAAGAAGTACCTCTTTTGCAAAACATGTTTTTTTTACAATTGAGATGCAGAGCTGCCAAAGCGGGATCCTTTCAAACCATGACTGAAGGGGATAGCTCGCGGTGTGAGAAAAAAATCTTCAAGATGTCAGAGAAATGGAGTTTCATGCCGGTAAAGCGCCATGATACGCTAAACTCTGAGAGGTTAACCACAGCACGGGCCCAACGGCCAGCATTAAACCCTCAGCGGAGCGGGTCAATAAATATTAGATGATGCCTGTTAAAGTGACCATCAAATGCTGGTTGAGGTGAGCTATAAAGAGGGTAGCATGCCAAATGGTCTCAAAGGACACTTACAGTAAATACAAGAGGGTGTGTGTTAGTGTGAGTGAGAGAATGATTCTACTTGTGCATGTACATGTGTGTAATCGACATGTGACGAATCAAAATCTTGCTCTTATACATATGTGCTAATTGCAGAGAGCATGTATGGGTAAAGATGTGTGTGTGTGTGTGTGTGTGTGTGTGTGTGTGTGTGTATGCGGGAGATAACGCATGTATTTGAGGCTGCAGGGAGTGAGGAGATGAGAGTGCAGTAACAGCAGAATACTGTATGTGCACAGCAGCGTGGGCGTGGGCAGAGCACCTTTTCCCATGTGAAACAGCCTCAGCACAGTCTTAGTGAGAGTCTTCTTTCCAACTGCTACTTGCTTTTATATGTGCTGCAAGATGTGTGACGATTTGCCAGATTATTCATAGACATTTTGAAATTAAAGTGTTTGTAGGTGCAGTGTGAATCCTGTTGATCTTTTTATCAGAATACATGCATTAAACTATAGCTGCATCGTGGCTTAGAGAGCCTGGTGCTACCATGCTGTAACACGGTGAAGCAATTACTAGCTGCCTTTGAATAATTTGATCATTTCATTTGAGCAATGAAAAAGTCAAGAATCAAAACCAATATTAGGATCAGAAGCCTTATCATGACTAATTGGTAGAGCAAACGTCTCTGAGCCTGACATTAGACTTGGATATAGATGTTTGAGTACACTGCTCTCACCTTCCTTGCTCGTTTTGAATATAAGGCTTCGGAGTTGAGGTGTGAGATCAGTCGTTCAAACAAAACAAAAAAGGCTTAGGCAATCATTTAGGCCAAATCAAGAGTTCAACCCCCTAATGGGGCTACCCAGCAAGATGGGGCTACCCAGCAAGATGGGGCTACCCAGCAAGATGGGGCTACCCAGCAAGATGGGGCTACCCAGCAATGACAGCAAGACACTAATGGCGCATTTCCACTACAGCGGTTTAAGCGTGCCGGGCCGGTTTTTGGTTGTGTTTCCACTAGGCGTAGTTCCGGCTAGCGGGGACTTTTTCACAGTTTTCTGACTCTCCAAAATCCAGGTTCTTTCCGGGCCAACAACCGGGCTGAGTATGCTAAACTAGTGAGAGAATCGCTGGCAACTACAACAAAATGAACATATTTTAGAGTGATTTAATTGTAATGATGCCGAAGTAACAACGTACTGATACCGGTTAGTAAAAGCCATGAATTAATGCTTTGACAAGTCTGCAGACAGACGGCAGGCGAAACACCTTTTAAAATGTGTGTTTTCTGAATGGAGAAAGCCAACGTTATATATGCTCCGACCGTCCACACTCACAACAACGACCTATACAGACATAAATAAACCAGCGACTGTATTCGCCATGACACAGGCAGTCTGTGGTTTGTACTTGTTTAACTTTTGTCTAGTTTCTGAACAGATATGAGGAGCTGTGAGCTCTGAGTGCTAACAGCTAACGGCTGATGTTGGTTTTGTGTTTTGCATTGACACTGCGCCTACACTGCGTTACTATAGTTACTACCCCAGTTCCTAAACTGTAATGGAAACGCAGCATAAAGTGAGCCTGGCCCACCAAGGCCTAACTATACCGTACTAAGCCGTGCAAGGCCCTGCAGTGGAAAGGCGCCATAAGTATTCACAAATGTTTCACTTGAGGACTTTTGGCCGTCTAAACACCTGATGATGGTTATTTTGTATATGTTTAGGGTCTTTTTGGAGGGTTGATATGTTTTATGAAGACTGTGCTAATTTTCAGGTTCATATTTGTATTTTGTGTCTCTACTATGACATGTTTAAATGCTTTAATGTTCAAAAAGCTCTTCATTGTTCTCATACTGCCTGTGCTGCAGCACCTCTTTTCACCCTCTGTCTGAAACCAGAGCCCAGTCTGTTGTGATTGGTCAACCGCTTAGAGATGTCTCACGTACGATGTGTTGGAGCACTAGTTGATAGAAATGCGAGTTTTATAAAGTGATCTCACTATACTTCAGAAGTAACCAAAGGAGTCTATGGAGGCGTAAACTCCCTTAACTTTGGGATGTTAGCCTTTGCAAACCATTTACATGCACACAAACCTATATAACACACTACAGGGAGGGGAAAACCTCAAACAGCATAAAAAAGGCCTCTTTAAACAATAAGTACCCACCCATCTCTATGACAACTGTTGTTCCCACCCTGCCTTTCAGGTATCCAGCTATAAAGCCACCAGGCAGAATGTGCAGCACTAAAGGAAGGGGGCACCTTTAAGGCCCCGAACCCACGTCCCACTGCCTGCTCCTTGTCCTTGAGCTCGATGCTGATCCTGCATCTCTATGGGCCGTGTGAGCTTTGATCCCCCAGTGAAAGGGGAGGGATGTGACTTAAAAGTGATCAATACAGTGTCACTTTACAGCCATGTCAATTGCTTTGATTAAATCCATAGTTAGTGCATTCTCCATTTCTCAGTGTGGCAGCCATTTCCACCAGCTCCTGCTACGTTAAGCTGTGGAATAATTCTGAGTGCTTCTAAAATTCATTCTCTGTGGTGGCGTTTCCTTTTTTTTTCTTTTTTAACCTTACTGCAATGTGGGAGTAATCTACTAGTGGCTCCACACTGACCCCTGTGGACAGAGAAGAGTACTACACCTCCAAATGCCTCCTAGCCTGTCCACTATTACCACACACAAAATGAAATCCTTGCTAGTTGGACAATAATAAATGCTAAATGCAATGTAATGTAACGTAATAATGTTAATACATTGGGGACAGACTGACAGATATGAATAAAATAGATTAAATCAAACTTGACAGTTTCTACTATTCGGCTCAATTTAGTTATATTTCTATTCTGTAGCACTGATTTGCTAGCAGTGTGTGTGTGTGATAAGTCTGCTCTCTTATCATTTCTCACAGTAAACCCCAGCTAATGATCAGTATACGAGCATGGGAACCAGGAAGAGAGAGTAAGAAGGAACATGAGGGATGAACCCCAGCAATAGACCATGAAGGGAAAATGCTTATACATGCAGAAATTAGCACATCCAAAAGTTATCAGAACGGTTTTGTTATTGGAGACTTTGTTTCAATGTTTAATGATGAACCGATTGTGTTTATTGATTATATATGAAGTGCAATCCCAGAGGTATTAATCATTTCTCTCTTGTAGCAGAATTGGAAATCCATTTGTTTTATTTAAAACAGGAAGAAATCGCTTTAACTTTCATAGATCCACAATCAAAGTAAATTGTATTTAGTCAGTAATTACTTTTGTAACTCTCTGCCAAAAAGTAATCCAATACATTTGGCCAAATTCAAGCATAAACATGGCTCCATTCCTCAGGAAATATTTACTGTACCGAGTTATCTAGCGCTTGGGAGAAAATAGTGGGAAATCTGAAGGTGTAGAAAAATGTATGTACACTGCAGCTGGGTATTTAACTAATATATTCAAATGCACTCAGATTTTGGAGATGTGAATAACTGTAAATACTTTTGAAGTTTTTGTCAGCTTAGGGTTACCAGGTGTTTATGTGAAACCAGCTCATTTACCACCAGAGAACAGATTCTCCTTTTTGTACGTGTCATTGATTAAAGGGAAGGAAATGTCCGGCTAAAAGTGAGTTCTACATCATTTAAGTTTGATGATTTCTGTTTGAGGCACAGCTGTAATTGAGTAGACAGGCACACAGCAAACTTAAATTAAACCTTTGCCGCCATCTGCAGGTAAAACAAGGAACTACAGGTAAAGCAGAAAGTGGTGAAACTGTTCATTTATTTATCATATAAATAAAAAATGAGGCAGGTCAGGAAACTCTCTCGAGGAAAGAAGCCAGCCTGCATTTGACCCATCCCATTAATATAAGACGTGTTCAGGTAAGAAATTAAGTGAATATAAATCATTTGACTTGTAGAAAAAATACTTCGGACGTATGTTGTTAATTTCTTGGAAATAATTATTTGTTTTATGATGTTTTTAACTGCAAATGATTAGCCAAACATAGATAAAGAGGCTTCTAGAAACATTTTTACACCCTAAAATATGAACAGACTATATTGGGTAGCAACTGCCTACTTTGAAACAACATTCAACCACCACCGCAAAAAAATAATACTGGAAATACTGTTATTATAAAATAATGTACATGTATACAATGTATAATGTATAAATAATGTTTGAAAAATGTGTTGCGATGACAATGTTTGTGGTTTGATGGTTGGACACTGTTGAGGTCTCCATATTAGGTTGAGTAATTAAAACGAAAGTTAATTATAATCAAATATATTCTCATATAACCCACAATGAAAATGCATTGTAGTTTATGTTTTTCTATAATCACACTTGCCTATATTCAAAACACAAGGGGTTTGTTAAGTTGAGTTTAAGGCCTATTCTAGGTTATGGGTGTCACTGATAAGAGAGGGAAGACAGTTTCTTCCCTTACAGCGGTGCACAGGGGGGGGGGGGGGGCTCCTGACTTGTTGGAGACATACTAAGGCCCCAAAAATGTGTTTATGCCATAGCCATAGAATAGGTCTGGACATGTCCCGTCCTGCACATCAGTCCTGTTTTGAGCATAAAAACACTGGCTGAGATGGAGCAAACTCGGGAGAGGGGGGTTTTTCCCTGGTAAAGCTCACTCCAGAGAGCTGGGTTTTTCCTCGGTAAGGTTCTCTCAAACTTCGTAAATATCTGTCGAATTTCTTTGAATGTTTAGCACCCAGCCACATGTGAGGACATTCCTCAGAATTCATGCTGGACTAGGTGTGGATATGAATTGATGTGAATTGATTTGTTGAATGAAAGTTTGAAACTGTTAGATCCCACTGACCATTTATGAGGAACTGCCTCTAAATGTTGTCGGACTCTAGGTATGAATGTGTAGCCCCGGCGATTTCTGAGGAGATTCCTCTGGATTATGTCGGAAGACTTTAATGTCAAAACTATGAATTAAGGTTCCATATTAGAAAATGACAACAGCATGATATGTTTTGTATGATTGTAATATTGTAACGAGAGAAGGTAAAACCCTGTACAAGTGTGGACCAATTTTTCTTCAAATAAACTGATCCCACCCTTTGGATTGGGACAACTTAAAAGAAATCTGCGCCCTCCTCTCCTGCTTGAAAGGTAAGAAATGCACATCTGCCACAACTCACGCTTAGGTAGGGCCACATCTCATTACTGATATAAAAAATCCTTCAGGATCGCTTAAACAGATTTAGCGGGTCGTCTGAATTGAAACAGCAGTTCATTGAACCTGGTTCTTCAGGAGTTAGTAGAGGTGAGATCTTGCTGAAGTTGGTGGGTCTTAGCCAAGCAGTAAACTTACATGGACTCAACAGCTTTTGTCAGGTCAATTAGTAGGTCTGAGTAATTTGCCGGAATAAATGAACAGCCCTCCCGACTCATTCATTCTTGAGTAACCACGGTAATAATCATATTTACAGGAAAATGTATTTTGCGCTCCATATTTGTTCAATTTCTAAGGTCAGATGGTCGAAAATGGCCAGCAGTTCTATTAGTCAGCATATTTAGTATTTGTAATGATTTACTTTGAAACCAATGTAAGCTTTATGTACGGATGCATGTATTGACATTCACTTCTAATCAACATATTAGTAAAGAAGTAGAAATTCTATCTGCATCTGTTTGCTGAAATTAAACTTGTAACGGACTCAGAATAAAAAGTTTTATCTCATGTAACATCTGTTGCACTGATCCTGTACCTCTGCAGATCTTCCAGTAGAGGGAGGCAGATGACTAGTGTTGCAGAACATGAACACAGCGGTGTCTTATCATGTGTGTGTTAATGGATAGATATACTTACTGGTGACAGTGAGTACGTTGGTCTTGACCTCCGCAGTGATCTGGAGGCGACCTCTCCTCTCGGTGTGGTCTGTCCCACACAGGCTCGGCACATTGGCCACACAGCGCTTATGGATGTTCATCATACAGTCTGGAAAACACACATTTTAAAAATATTTAATGGTTTTTTTTGTCACGTGCAGAAAAGCTACAGTGTAAAATCTTAAGTCTGAGGCTCCTCTTCTAGTGGAACATATAATGTACTTAAAAATAAAAATTAAAGGGTATAAAATAGTGCAAAATGGTGCAAGTAAGTTGCATGAATACAAAAACATGTATACATATAAGATAGACTAAGATCATCAGAAAGCTAAATTACATTCTCTACATTAGAATACATCCTGTAGTAATTATGTGGAATAAACAGATGTAGAAATGAACAGTGTGTTATAAACATATGTGAGTGGTGACAAGCAAAGACTACATTATATTTATTTTCTAGAAGGGCTGTATTTGAAAATAATTTAAAAGCAATTACATTTACACTGAGTTGGACATAACCTGAATATGGAATATAAAATGCTGCAGTGTGTGTTTGCTAATGGAAACCTGATCAATCACAGACAGTGAGGCTTGTGGATGTGTGTGTGTGTGTACGTACGGTCACATCTCATGCCCTGGTGCAGCAGGCCGTACAGCAGAGAGCCACAGTGATCACAGAAGGTCGGGCTGGAGTAGGTATGGATCTTAAACTTATGCTTTGCCCTCGGGTCCTGAGAGGAAGGAAAGAAAGTCATAAATTAGGAATATAATTCAATAATATCTTTATTTATTCACATTTACTGTATTCCACTCTGTGCTTTAGACGGAAAGAATCATTAATAAAATAGCTGTGAAAACTTATTTTTGTCAAATGCAGATGATTTGTGTTTGTTATGTGAATGTAAAAAGACACATTTACAAAGACTAGAAAGGCAGCTACATGTATGACCTGTGTGTGTGTGTGTGTGTGTGTGTGTGTGTGTGTGTGTGTGTGTGTGTGTGTGTGTGTGTGTGTGTGTGTGTGTGTGTGTACGCAATAGAGCTCTGTAAGGATTCAGCCTTAAGATTACTAAGCCCAATGTAATTGAATCCAGATCATAAATAGGTAGACAAGTGTTCACATCAATTTAGCGCATACTCACACTCAAGGTCATCAGTTCAGGCCTCTTTTTCAAATCAGTGAATAGATTTTTCTTTCTTTCAATGCTAATTTTGCACTTTGGATTAATACAAAAATGAAACTACACAGAGGAAAAAACTACTAATTCCTCTTTTCAAACATTTGGTTGTAACCAAGTCATAACAAAAGGCGCATTCACACCGCAGTACTTTTCCCACAAAAGGCGCATTCACACCGCAGTACTTTTCCCACAAAGGTTCATGCGAACTTAGTTCATGCAAACTCTTTAGTTCGCATGAACTAAGTACAGATCGCGTTCACACCGGAAAAAGTCTCTGGGGGTGGAATAGGCAAATGAAGCCGCTGACGTCACTTCTTCTTCTTCTGCTTTGGGTTTACTGGCAGGCTACAAACAACTTCACGGCGGATACTGCCGCCCACGGTCCCCGGCCGGAAGTCCCCGGAGTTGTAAGAGGACTTCAGTAGAAGTTGCTGGGACTCCCAGCAGCTTCTACTGAAGCCTTCCGAGTAAATCGCCAGAACGCCGACACCTCCTCATCTCCACCGCTCCCATGTTTTATTTTGTGTTGCCATAAGTTAGTCTCTCTGCGTTTCTGCGCTGGGCTAATGCTAATGCTAATAATGCTAATGCGAGGATAATAAAATGGCGGCTTCACAAAACTTTTTGGAAGTTTTACGGGGCGTGGTTTGCAATCCGCCCAGCCAATCAGAAATATAGCTCTTTTCTCACAAAAGAGCCGCTCGAAAGTCCCTGCTCTCTAGCAGGGACTTACGAGCGGCTCTTTTGTGAGAAAAGAGCTATATTTAGTACCGGCTCTTTTTGGTGTGAACGCGATAAAAGAGTTCACTGAACTAAGTTCGCATGAACCTTTGTGGGAAAAGTACCGCAGTGTGAATGCGCCTAAAGGTTCATGCGAACTTAGTTCAGTGAACTCTTTTATCGCGTTCACACCAAAAAGAGCCGGTACTAAATATAGCTCTTTTCTCACAAAAGAGCCGCTCGTAAGTCCCTGCTAGAGAGCAGGGACTTTCGAGCGGCTCTTTTGTGAGAAAAGAGCTATATTTCTGATTGGCTGGGCGGATTGCAAACCACGCCCCGTAAAACTTCCAAAAAGTTTTGTGAAGCCGCCATTTTATTATCCTCGCATTATCATTATTAGCATTAGCATTAGCCCAGCGCAGAAACGCAGAGAGACTAACTTATGGCAACACAAAATAAAACATGGGAGCGGTGGAGATGAGGAGGTGTCGGCGTTCTGGCGATTTACTCGGAAGGCTTCAGTAGAAGCTGCTGGGAGTCCCAGCAACTTCTACTGAAGCCTTCCCCAACTCCGGGGACTTCCGGCCGGGGACTCCGGGCGGCAGTATCCGCCGTGAAGTTGTTTGTAGCCTGCCAGTAAACCCAAAGCAGAAGAAGAAGAAGTGAAGTCAGCGGCTTCATTTGCCTAATCCACCCCCAGAGACTTTTTCCGGTGTGAACGCGATCTGTACTTAGTTCATGCGAACTAAAGAGTTTGCATGAACTAAGTTCGCATGAACCTTTGTGGGAAAAGTACTGCGGTGTGAATGCGCCTAAAGGCAGGTGTCTGTGTGTGAGTGTGTGTGTGTGTCTGGCAACCGCAACAATGGCTCAGTGGGCAGTTTCAGTGGTTGACACACATACATTAACCCAATACATGTTACTGATGGCCACTGAGGGACTGCTAACACACACACAATTATTGTTGCTGGCCAAGTTGGGGGTCACATCCAATTACCAGAAGTGGTGGCACACACACACACACACACACACACACACACACACACACACACACACACACACACACACACACACACACACACACACACACACACACACACACACACACACACACACACACACACACACACACACACACACACACACACACACACACACACACACACACACACACACACACACACACACACACACACACACACACACACACACACACACACACACACACACACACACCACACACACACACACACACACACACACACACACACACACACACACACACACACACACACACACACACACACACACACACACACACACACACACACACACACACACACACACACACACACACACACACACCACTAGAGCAGGTGCTGCAGTGAAGCGGGAATGCTTTAATGTAGGAGTTTAAATATGTCTGCCAAGGGGATCCTTCACAGTTATGAAACATGTAGCTACACTGTTAAATAATAATATACAAATGATGCTGAGGTGCATGGACAGCACCACATATAAGAGCTGCCGACCAACAAGGCAAAATATTTCTTAAGAGAAGATATAGTATAATGCTCATTTTCAGGTTGATATTAGTATTTAGTGTCTCTACTGTGACCTGTGTACATGCTGTTCAAAAAGCTCCTCTGTACTACCCCTTAGCCTACAATGTGTTGGAGCGCTAGCCAATAGAAGTGCAAGTGTTACATAGTGATGTCACTATGTTATTGAAGTAAACCAAGGAGTCCAATGGAGGCACACAAACCTATATAACATACTACACGAAAGGGAAAACCCCAAAACGCATAATAGAGCCTTTTATTCGGGTTGCCATCACGAGTCTATAATGTGTACTGTAACGGCCCGTCCACACGGCGGCGTGCGTTGAAGCTTCAACGCTTCTGCCCATTCACGTTGAATGGGGTGACGTCACGCTTTGCTCGCTTTTGAAGCTTCGGCGAAAGCGTTAGCCAATCGAATCATATGCCAGTACAAGTTCTAGCCAATCAAACTGCGTGCTTGTGTGTCCGGGCCGGGAGATTCGTGTGATTGGCTGTTGGTCGAGTTTCAGATAAGCTCACCAGCAAGCTTCAACGCACGCCGCCGTGTGGACGCTGCGTAATAACAGGTCTCTTTGACAGGTGTGTGTCTAAGCCTTTGTATCCTCTGAGCAAGAAGAAATGTGCTGATGGATGTCATCGTCTCCTGCTAATCTGTTTCATTTAGGCTGTCACTGCCTGATTTATACCTAGCTTCCCCAAGGTGTCTTCAGAAGTGTGTGTGTGTGTGTGTGTGTGTGTGTGTGTGTGTGTGGTGTGTGTGCTGGTTATTTCTGGTTGTGCGGCTGCCACTGATCGCATGTTTGTAGGTGTCTTGGCTTCTATGCAAAGCAGTGCGTGTTTGAATTTGTGCGTACGCATCTGTGTGCGTTTGTTTCTTTGTGTCTATGTGTGTTTGTTTCTGTGTGCGTTTGTTTCTTTGTGTCTGTGTTTCTTTGTATCTGTGTGCGTTTGTTTCTCCGCTGCTTATCAAGGACAGGACCACCTCCTGCTCGTTTTTGTTCATCTTGAAAAACAAGGGAACATTGTGCGGCTGTAGCTCGAGTGATGAGCAACAGCTGACAGGGAGTGACATGAGGACTGATGAGAGGGATGACAGCTTCTTTACAAACCATGATAAAATACATCCACCTTGAAAAAGCAAGGACTCCTCAGAAAACCCCCACACATCCTGTCAAAACAAGACATAAGAACAAGAAAGGAAAAAACCAAATAGGGACAAAAAGCCTTTTCCCTTTTCTTAGAAATCAGAGCATGTGATCTCTTGATAGAGGGAATAAATGTCAGTCAATCTATTTCTTGTATTACACAAGCGTCATCGTTGAAAAGCCTTGAATCAGGCCAGTGTTAGAAGTGGCAAATGTCCCTGGGGTTTTCATTGGCTAATGAGTTTGACATATCTGTGACCCTTTGCATCAAAGGTTACAGTAGACATGAGATTCCCTCAACAGACTGTTTCACTGTATTCATTTAGGTGAAGAAGTGCAACAGAAGAATCACTTCCACCTTGTTTCAGGAAGGTTTTTAGAAATAAGTGAACGTCTCTCAAAATAGGAACTTAGGAGGCAGATTACTGATATAGAATCAATACAAATGTAACATGTCTTTAAGTGAATTTGACTCTAAAATTGGAATTTCATTTAAAAATCAATCACACTGCACTGAAGAAGACCTACACTCATTATAACAGGGTCATTTTTTCATAGACTTCACACCGCTTTGTGTACACTTCACACGTTTCATTTTTGTAACAGTTTGGGCCTCTTGTTTCACTTGATTTGACTCTCTTAGACCCCACTAATTGAAAGCAGATGGTACAGTGTGTGCGCCTGGACAAATGAGTGTATTGCGCCGCATATGTTGTGTTACTGGGTTTCCAAATTGAAAGCGCTCGTAACATATGATGCCAGAGCAGCCATTAGTCAGAGCTCCAACTCACACACACGTACATTTACTCAAGTATTGCACTTTATTACAATTTTGGGGTATTAGTATTTTCATTTTCCTAGTTTTAACAGTACATTCTTTAAGACAACATTGTACTTTTTACTCCACTACATTTGCCTGACAGCTTTAGTTCATTTACACATTCAGATTATTAACTAATACAAAATACTTCAATAATCATAATAGATTGAATAGATTTATTTAGTTAGCGCTTTTACAAAAGACGCTTTACAGATATAGTGAAAAGAAAAGAAAGGAACAACAAATAAATACATAGTTAAAGTTAAAGTCAAATAATACAAAAACAATCACACATTAAAAGCCAGATTGAAGAGGTGATCATAATCCAGTATTTTAATAAATATGATTCTGAAATGGACCGATACGCATCACAAGTACTTTTGGTATTTAAAAGGGGCCCTATTATGCTCTGGCCCCTTCCCTGTAGTGTGTTGTATAGGTTTGTGTGCATGTAAATGGTCTGCAAAGGCTAAATCCCAAAGCTCCCTCCTGAAGACGAGCACGATAGGGTCCCTTTAAGTACATGTTGATGACAAAGTATAAAGACTGGTTCCTAGCAGACAAGACCGAGAGTCTTGGCCTGCAGTCACAGACATACAAACTTATTTCGATTTTCCCACTATTGATTTCGTCTTCGGTTCACTCGCTCTGTTGGAGTAAGTGATTACTGACATCACAACGCTGGAAACCTAGCCTGATGTACTGTGGAGAGAAATCATATCGTGAACCTGCAGTGCTTCAAATAACCAGATGCTAATGGTTGGTTGTAGAATGTGCACATCTGGACTAAATGAACCATCTTGATCATTCAAGACTTTTTTCCAGTGTAGTCGACAACCATTCCTGTTACAACTTCTCACTTATGAGGATCGACTTTGATCTGCTTTCTGACATTTAATAGACCAAACAATTAATCATGTTATTGACAAAATAATCAAGAGATTAATCGCTATTTGATTTTTCGAGTGGCTACTGTGTGATGGTACATTTGCAAATCTTCCCACCCACCTTGATTCATTTACCGACTGCACAAATCAGAACAAAGCTAGCTGTAAGTATACAGAGGCTGCTTTTCTCTGTCCTGATCAATACAACGAATGCAGCGCCATTGTGTTTATCCCCCTCAGGCTTGTAATTCTTCCTCAGGGAAGGTTTAAGTGTTTCTCTGAGAGGCGTTTTAAAGGATTTCTTGTTGATTGGGGAAGATCTGCGAGGCAATCACAATTGAAAACAATAGGTTATTTTAATGTCATTGCAAAAGAGAGTAAGAGAGTGAAGAAGAGAGGCGGTGATTTCTTCCTCACTCACAATGCAACTCCTATCTCTCCCTGCCTCCTTTCCCTTGTTCTCTCCTATCCTCCTCTCAATGACCATGTGGTATCAGTGTGGATTGAACCATCTGGTCACACATGCTGTAAATAGATGATTGAATAAGTCCTTTGAGAAATCACATGTTCAGTTGTTTAGCAAAGAGAATGGGGAAAAGAAAAGAAAGATTAAGCATTGAATTTAAAGGGCCCTATCGTGCTCAGTTTCAGGTACATATCTGTAACATGCACCAAAACCTATATAGCACACTTCAGGAAATAGCACTCTGACGTACTGTAGAGCAAGTTTTCCAGAAATCTTAAAGTGGGGAATCGGGGCAAATATTGCCTGAAAATGCCTCCGAAACAGAATATTCCTAATGTTAGGTGTGGCAGTGGATCGGTGCTTCATGCTGACATTGGGTTTGAACCTGAAACCTGAGGCTCTTTCAGTATGCAGACTGTGTGGGTTTCCTCTCCTCTTCCTGGAGGTTAGGTGAACTGTACACTATAAACCACCTGAGGCTGTGTATGTGAGTGTGCTTATGTGTGTTATCCATATAATAAAGGGTCCAGGTAGTGACCTGCCCCTCACATGCTGACATGGACTCTGGGGGGGGGGTAGAAATCAATACCAACCTGCTTCAGATCTGTGCAACACGCTCAACACAAATCAATGTCGGCAAATGAGAATATATGTTATGTGTTCATACGTTATTTCTCAATGTAGTCTCTTTCCCAGTGTGTGTATCCTATAAGTGCAGGTGTGTGCTCTGACCGTTGTTGCATGTACAGAGATGGACATGCAGACGATTTTAGGGGGAAATAAGAAATAAAATCTAATTTAGCATTTAGGAATCTAGCCTCATTCAGTCCAAAAACAGCCCTTCTTGTTCAAGAGAAAAGGCTGGATGTTCCCTTCTTTCCAATCTGTATGCTAAAGTAAGCTAAGCAGTGGATAAAGAATTCTTCTTATCGTTCTAACTTTTGACAAGAAAGGGTATATTAGACAAAATAATGACCTTTCCTTTAAGATGAGACAAATTATTCACCTATAAATACTTTTTTTACTTAAACCAATACCTTGAGACAAAAATAGATATTCTGTTATATTTTATGCATAACTTCCTTTTTTGAAATCTCTTAAATAATCCTGTGACATTGCTATACAATGCTCCAGAAATGTGTAAGTTTGTAGTCTATAATATTGTCTTCCCTATTCAAATGTCATGATTGTCTTTTGTCTGATTTTGAATACATAACACCGGGTGTTTATTGCAGTTTCTTCTACCTTTTCATTTGATTTGAGGGTCTCTAAGAATAGAGAGTGTCATATGCTGTACAGTTTGTAAAGCCTAATTTTGGGCTAAAAAAACAAAACAAGGCTTGACTTGACATTTCTATGGGAAACATATATTTTAAGAACTCCAGGACCAGTGGGAAATAAAGATATCTAATTATGGGCTCAAGCTCATCTTCCACATTTAGTTATAAAGCCTGTCGTAGCAATGCTTTCCTCGTCTTGTGTATTCTGTATATTTTAGTATCTCGACCGCTAGTATTCACACGCGCACACACACTGTACTCACACACACACACACAAACTCTCTGTGAGCACTATACCATTAGCGGGCTGTGTGCATGAAATGTAGGTTTCATTAGAGGATGTCATCCCTCGCCCTCTCCCACAGGGAACCCATTCTATTAACCCAGATCTATAATTGACATCTTCTTTCAAACATACATCGCCGACAGAGAGAGGGAGAGGCAGGGAGGGACTGGCAGGAGGTAAAGAGACAGTGACACAGTATGAGTGATTGGGAAGAATATATCTGTGTTGTCCTCTATCAGCTGCATCTATGTGGTTTCCTTCAATAACATCTCTTGCTGTGTTTTCATATATGTGACCCATACACACGGTTATCTGATTCAAGGTCTCATAGTAGCCAACGCCAGAGGAGTCGTTTTATTTTTGATGCAGAAAAATCCTACTACCACTGCTTATCTCATTTTTGTTTGGTAAATAGTATCCAGATAATTCAGAAAAATAGTGACTTAATATGAGAAAATGTTCTCATTTCATCTCCTTTCTTCAAGCTTGTTTCCAACTTTCCTTGTCAATTAATTGAGTAAATGATTATTTGAGTTGTTGATCATTGAGACTTCAAAACTGACACAATTGGCCGATAATTAGTCCTGGGACATCCGTGGGGGACACGTATTCAAAATTTCAAATGTTCTACAAAATAAGAATCTGCCTCAGGGATCGCAGGGATACTCATAGTTGTCTTCTCTTAGAGATACATACATATGTATACCAAGAGAAAATTGTTTATAATAATCAAGAAGATCCCACCTCAGACAGAAAAACACAACTTTTTGTTACTTTGGCAGAACAGCATCGCTCGGTTTTGAACAAAAGAATTAACCATTCATTGTAGCAATAAACAGATTTTAAAAAAGGAAATATGATGCATTTGAAAATTGATTAAATGTACCTGCTGAGAATGTTTTGTTCTCCGAGTTTCAAAAAGCCTCTGTGTGTGTGGGAGAAAACACGGTGTACAGATCTGACAGCATTATTAGATAATCCTCAACAGGTGATTCGTAATGTTGACCAATTCAGAGAGCTGTTATGATCTCATATTGCTTTACTTGTTTCAGAACATTGCAATGAGGCAAATATTTGTGATATCCCCTGACGTCTTCGGAGAATTGATCTAATCCTAAATATTCGGTGTTGAACAGGTTTGTATTACAATACTTCATTACAAATACATGACCAGAGCAAACCCCGGAAGCTGTGCATCGCGAGACAGGCTACCGATATCTCCTACATTGAAATATGCAGCTATGGAGATACCTCACTTTCCCACTGTGCAGGGACCCAGGTCAAAAAACCATGAACTCATTAAGGAAATAACATGGTGGGGGTGGTGAGGCCCCGTAATTAAGAGCGGGGGCCCCCTGGGTGGAGTGGCATTTAAATAGAGGATGTACAGAGTAGAGCCGCGAGAGACAATGAGGGAAGGCTTCAGGGAGAGGGGAGGTAAATGTATGCCGAATATAGTACGATAAATATAGTGCTGGAAAAAGGGTGGGCATTCAAAGGAGAAAGGAAGAAGGTATAGAGTACTGTAAAGATGTAGAATCACACCTTAAATTAACCTCAAATGATGTAAAGACTTTTTAAAGAAGGTAAAGGGGAAGAAAGGACTTGCATTATCAAGATGATTGTAAGGCAAGATGTGTGAGCCTCCTACAGCTTTACAATTTAACATGATTTGTACGTGAATCATCATGAAGGGTTTATCTCCGAGTCTCCGGGATAGCAAAGATGGAAGACTCTGTCGGCTAATTGAAATGTCAGATCAGAGTGGGTCAAGCCAAGTGTATAATCATGTGGGAAATAAGACAGGTGCATTTAGGTTTAACTGCGAATCTAAACATAACTTTGGATCACTGAGGGGAACTTATGGAAAGGAAATGGCCATTTATATAACATGGTTAGAGATAGATGTGGTAGGAAGAAGCTTTGAAGGGTCTCTTAAAGTAGCAGCAAGGACAAAACTGCTGGGAAGACTAAATGCTGAATCGCTGAACAAGCTTAAAGCCCCTATATGAATACGATTGGCTGATTTTGGCTGATTTTGCTAATGAGCTGTAGATGAGTCGGTTATTAGCTGCGTGTCTATTAACATATTTCTTTTTAGCACATATTGAATTATAGCATAAGAAAAGCTGTATGGAAACACAGAAATTGAAATGAAAATTCCACCCTTACGGAAAACCAGTTTTAAAAAGAGCTGATGGGCCCCCTTCCTAAATGATTACGATAGTTTACAGATCCCCTTAAACCAGGATGACTAGAGCAATAGTTTGTGGCAGCAGCAGGACCCCATCCCCCCCATCCCCCCATCCCCCTATCCCCCTCCCTTTCTTCTTCTTTTCTTTATTTCTTTATTCTTTATTTCTTGGTTATTGTACTTATCCTTTTTTTTGTATGACTATTTCCCACTGATGGGCTCTGTTATCCTTGTACATTGTATTATATTGTATGTACTGGAATTTGTTCACATATCCTTGGTTGGACAAAACCTCAATGAACAATCATCCTTGTTAAGATCTGGAATTAAGGGGTTGGGTGGATGGGTAGGATGGAATGGGATGCTATGCTATTGAATGTATATTTATTCTGATTTTGAAATCTCAATAAAAACTGTTAAACAAAAAAGACTGATGAAAAAAGCTGATGGGCGACTGATCGATCAGATGGTTGTGCTTCTGGCGAGTTCTTAGATTTATGTCCTTACTGCTCGAAAAAAAAAACGAGACTCCTAAACATCCTCTTCAATTATCTCTCCGATAGTTCAATCACCAACCCAATCTGTTTTGTTTCTCTTACACAACATGTCCTTATCTTATTCTCATTACTTGTGAAATACAGCCTTTACCCCCAACTCCACACTGTACTTCCCTGAAGCCTATTGTATTTGCCTCAAACACTAACTTGTATATTCTTTCCGACGTTACAAAAGTTTGCTTTGACTTTGCTTAAGCATTTCATGGAAACATTGCTACGGTGAAACAGCTGATGACACCGCAGCTAGTACAAGCCCGACATTATTGCTTTATCTGAACCAAAGCGGTTTGATTTCTCTACAAGGGCAACCTAAACTATATATTTCAATACAAACTAAAAACCATGCATCCTTTAGGTTGTTATTGTAGGGTGTTTCTATGAACCTGCAGATATTGGTAGAACATTTTTAGAGAAGATTTAGAGTCTATAGCCTTTGACTAAAACAGAAACTATAAAAGAAAAATAGTTTATTTGTGTCACTCCAAAACGGCACTGAGTCAGAGATTGAGACGAGGACAGAAAAACAAGTGAGGTAGACGTCAGACATGGAGACATATAATAAGTCTACAGGAAAGATTGTTGAGACTTATCAGTTATACACAACACACCACAGGAAGCCCACAGCAGCGTTTCCTCTGGAGGCGGCACACTAAGTGTACTTGTCAAACTGAAAGGGCGGTAAGGACACGGCTAAGGAACTCACCACCCCCCCCTGGGACTTTAAGAGGGTGAAGTTGGCGTCCACAGAGTGCTCTTAAGAGAAGGAATGTGTCCTTTTTATATGATAGGTGAGAGACGGCTTGCATTTAAATATCAAAAGACACTTGTTCTCAGCTCCTTGAGAGAGAGGATGAGATTAAGATAAAAGTACCACTTAAAGACACTTCCTGAGGAGGAGATGAGAGAAATGCTTAAAGATAATTGATTACATAAGGACAAGCAAGACGTTTAACCTCCGACAGTGATTCGAGCTTTGATATGGCTAATGTGAAACACTCGTCATGTAACCGCAAAGTAAAGATATATATGATGTTGTTATTTTAGAAAGTGGATCTGTTTAAATACTTAAGAAGAGATGAGAGGAAGGAAGAAGGGCAGGGCATTCATTAAGACTCATTTAAGACAGCGGCTAGAAAGCGAAGGGTGCTACTTTCAATGGTGGTTTAATAGAGGGTTGAATAAAAGGTGTAATCAAATATTAAAATATCGCAGACAAATGGAATTTTATAGAAGCCTTATAATGCTAGTTTCAGGTTATTGCTTGTATTTTGTGGCTCTACTCTGCTTAGTTTGGGAGAAAAACGTTGGGATGTTAGCCTTTGCAGACCATTTACATGCACTAAAACATATATAACACATTACAGGAAATGTACCCTTCAACTACACGTCAACATATTTGACATCCTATTTACAAATGAAGCCGATCCAACATCTGAAGGTATCGTAATTATAATTTCCCATAATGCCAGAGGAGCTGCTCAAGTGGCCAAATATTGGGCAGCTTTGCTTATAGATCTATATTTAAATATACAGTATTGAGTCAATCAAATAGATAAACTCCCCTGTGTGTGACGGTACAGTGAAACTGTCAAGACAGGAAGAGGGAAACGAGAAGAGAGAAAAAGATGGAGGCTGCTCAACCGTAACAGTAGTGCTGACAGGTGATGGAGGCTCATGAGCTTGAAGTGTGTTAGAGTGTGTGTGTGTGTGTGTGTGTGTGTGTGTGTGTGTGTGTGTGTGTGTGTGTGTGTGTGTGTGTGTGTGTGTGTGTGTGTGCAGTCTGTTGTACCATCTGCCTTTCGATACTCACACTGATACGCAAGCACACCATTTGAGATGATTCACTTATTTGTACTCACGTCTGATGCAGGTCCTTTATCGGCACCTGGACACTGGAAAGTGACGAACTCATGGCAGCGCTTGTGAACCACGAAACAACACACTGCGGAGAGAAAGAGAGGGAAAGAATGGTAAATTCAATGCTTTTTTCAGTCTTCGCAACCCCCAAAAGGGCTTTTACATATACAATTCAGCATTCACCCACTCGCACACAATCAAACAAGGCAGAGGCCGCCATTACAAAGTGCCACTTGCCCAGGGAGTCCAACATTCACACACATGTACACACAGTTTGCAATTTGAGGTTCAGTTTCTTGCCCAAGCACACTTTGCTCAAGGATCGAACCACCGACCTTCAGTTTGATAGACAACAGAGATGGAAATTCATCATCTATAAAAATGCTTTACTAATAAGCAACCGAAGCTAGCTCGATTCATTTGGGAGCACTGCAAGGTTGCAGCTTGTTTTCTCTATCGGAATATTTGCAATTAAGTATTGAAAGGATTCACATTGATGGAGGAAATAAGTAATCTGATGTGAGTGAGTCACACACGAAAAGAGGTGAACTTCCTCATGGTCAAAGCTGATAGTTGTAGAGATAATAGGGCTGCTCAATTAATCATATTTTAATCGCAATTACGATTTTGGCTTGCAATGATTATGAAAACAACATCATCGAAATAAAATGATTATTTAATTTTTATTTTTTTTTAAATTGGTTTTTCAGTTGAATTATACTTAAAGTTCAGGGTAATCAACTGTTAAAAACACACTGTTCACATGTTTTTTTTCAATAAATGGATGTTTTCAAAGTAAATGGATAATCGTTTTTTAATAATCGTGATATCAATCATTGACCCAAATAATCGAGATTATGATTTTTGCCATAATCGAGCAGCCCTAAGAGATAATATAAAATGTTGAAGTGTATGAAGAATTTTAAGGTATGATTGTGTTCTGTACGTCAATAATATCAGCATACATTCTCTCACTTATTTGCTGATTCTGTAAACTTGGCTTCAAAATCATATAAGTAACATTTTTATTTGACTTAAAGTTCAGGTTCAATTTGAAATCATTTTGAGTTTTTTGGCTGTCTCTGAGCTGTTAGAAGCAGACTTCACTTAACCTATGAAAAGCTTTAGCGCGGTTACGTATACAGAGGGATGCTGTGCTTCTGTCTCAACACCCACACACTCTTATTGTCGCTCCTGCACCATTGACTCATTGTCAGCCTCTCTTTTTAAGAGCACCATATACATTTCTAGAAAGCAGTGTAAAATGTAACCTCACTAATGTTACAGTATGTACCAAAATGATATTTTATTAACAGAATGTCCTGTGTTTACAGAGCAGAATTGTAAAATATGCCTTTAAAACAAATACAAGGTTGGAGGTTTTTTTTCCTCCCTAGGCACAGATTTATAAAGTAAACACACAGAAGATCAAAAGGAGGATCACAATCTGAGTGAGATGAGAAGCGTAACATGGATCCACTTTGAGGCAGGTAACACTCGGCGGTGCGGAAACATGCAGAAGCTCAGACGCACAGCGAGCCTGTCATCTCCGCCCCGATCAATGTCGGCTCCACTGACAGGCAGGACGAACAGAGGAGGCTAAAAATATCACAGTCGTCATGATTGCACCCCAGAGTATATGTACATAGTGTGTATGTCTAAGGGAGAGATACAGAGAAGTAAATACACTGAACTAGAGCTTCTAAAGATAGAAGCAGAATATAGAGCTCGAAATATTAAAGGGGCCCCATTATGCTCTTTGGGTTTCCCCTTTCCTCTAGTGTGTTATATAGGTTTTCGTGCATGTAAATGGTCCGCAAAGGCTAGTTTCCCCTCCTGCCTGAAACGCCTCCATTGAACTCATTTGTTTACTTGCGTAACAGAATGACATCACTATGTAACACTTGCGATTCTATTGGCTTCTGCTCCCACACATTGTAGTGGATAGGCTTAGGGGCGGGACCTCTCTAAGCGTTTGACCAATCACAACAGAGGCGGTCAGCAAACCAATCAGAGTAGACTGGGCACTGGTTTCAGACGGAAACTGCAGCACCTTTTTGAACATTAAAGAATGTAATCATGTCACAGTAAAGGCACAGAATACCAATAATATGTGAACCTGAATATTAGCATAAAAGAGTCTCTTAAGGCATAGGTATAAGAATACACCGATTTGTGTTCTCTTGCCCTTTTGTCTAATGCATTTAGTAAACAATGTATATATATTTCAACTGTTAAGTGATTTTCTCTTCATTTTATTTAAATGATGAGAGATCAGATTGCTATTCATTATTTTCAATTCAAACCTGCAGTGATAGGAGGGATTATAATACACACACACACACACACACACACACACACACACTTTAATGGTACTTCACTCCCACACAACATCCTCAATTTGGTTACACCACCCACTCACTTCGATGGTACCACACACACACATTCACATGCATACACACACATACATTCACCACCCACTCATTCCGATGATATTGCAGATTGGATAAACAGAGTGAGGGTGGAGGGGATCGAGGTAGAGATGGAAATAGTGAGAGCTATGTGCACATATTGCTTTAAGGCAACTGCTCATTTGGAGTATTGCAACTGCCAAATCCCTAAACAAAACACACACAAACACACCCTCACACAGATCTGTTACTAAAAAAACATAACTGAACCCTATCCAACCATATGACCTTTGGGCCAAAACAACACAACCGCAAAAATCAAACAAAGCCAGATCAAACCGTCAAGTTCAGGGGCAGAGAGAAAATGTCCAAAAATACAGATATATCACTTGAAGCAGATTTAAAGTAAAACATTTCACCCATATTCTATGCAATCTTTGGAGGAGGGATACTCACACTTTCCATGATGACGCTGTACATATTAGTGAAATTAATAATGATACGACAATAAAATGTGTACTTACAATATGCTCAAGTATATTCAATAAAACAAACCTAAAGCAAAAAAAGAAAATAGTTCCCCGAGGATTAATCGCACCACTTGTTTTCATATTCACTTTGATTTTGCGGTCACTAACAGTTTTCTTTGGTACACATTTATCTTAACTAGTAACTAAAGCAAATGACGTCAACACTGATGCAAAGGTAAGCCAAGTCACTGGTTTTGTCACTGGAGTTTTAAAGAGGGCCAGACGTCCCTGAAAGAGCGAGCACTTGTTGGTGTAATAAGTTGGAAACAGTTTTTCCGGGGTTGCCAACAGACACCAGAAGACCACATATTTGAAATGTTCATGGTGTGATTTATTTAATAGGATCCATTACATTTCAATGACTTGTGCAACCCTGGTTCTTACTTATAATAACACTGATTACATAACATTTAATTTTATTCAAAGCGACTCACAATAAGTGCATTCAACGATGAAGAAACACTCATGTCATTTCCTATCTCTAAACCCAACCAGATTAAGTGCTACTGCATTAGCTTCACTTAGAGCCAAATCCTTTGTAAGTGTTAAGATCTTTTTTTCTGTAGGCACAATTACTGTGTGAGAATCGAACAGCTGCAGGTTCTGGTGTCTGCTGTGCTCTGAACTGAAACTGTCTGTCCAGTTTTGGAAGATGCCTCCCCCTCTGCCCTCTTGATACCCTCATATACTCATCTCAGGCTGACTCTGGTGGAGCTGGTACGCTGCCAATTTAATTATTTATAGTACACATTAAATATCCATGGAAAGCAAACACGCACACAAACGGTTTGATATACATAACACAGGGAACATTTCTCCACATCTTTCTCTGTCATGTTCTCCGGTTTGTCTTTTCTATCTCTCCCTTTCTCATCGCTGTGGCAGTGTCCTGGACTCATGTTACTGGTCAGCAGCCATGTAGTGTACCTGTGGAATCTACCTGTAACAGCGGCTGAGCATTAAGTTACACTACAGGCTGCAGTTAGCACCTCACAGATCTTCTCATGCTGTGTGTTCATTCAGTTACTTACTCCCTTTCATGTCGTGCATTATGAACACTTCAAATGTCAACTGCGTATAGTCTCAAATCGCATTCAGCTGCTGTGCGCTCTCTGGAAGTGACAATTACTGCTGTTGGCTAGCTATCAAAGGTATTGTTAATTGTACCAAATCAAATGCAGTTTGCTCAATTGAACCATTCAAATGAACAATGGACTTTTTTGGACACAAATATAGTAGTTTGTGTATAAAAAACAAATAAACACATGTTTACCCTAACTTTTATTTGTATATTTCAGTTACATAGCAACGATTGTTGAGTGTGAGACGTAACCATCTGGGTATTCATAATGCATGTTGCCATAGTTTGCATTTGGCTTCACCTATGGCCTCAAAAAAGCACACAAAAGTCTAGAAGTCTGCAAATTGAGACACAGCATGAGCCAACAGGAGCTATCACAGTCAATGTAGTTGGACTGAGAAGGATTAATTGGGCTGCTGAACGATACAAGTTGACACAGAAATTGTTCAATAACAATGGATTTTATGTTAATTCAGTTTCTGCAGAGTCCCTGAACCTCTCCTACTGCCATCTATTTCTCTGTAATGTTGTGAGCCGTTTTACCACCTATGCAAGTCTTTACATGTTCTCCAATTCATTTCCCCAGGAACGAGCATCTACTTCTGTGGTCCACATGATTCTCTCCTTTACATTTTACGGCTTACATGTACAGTAAAATAACAGGGAAACATTCAGAGCTGTCGGTATTCATTTTCTAGACTGTCAAATGAGGATTTGCTGATTTTAATATGACTGTAAACTTTTATTAAGAATGTTTTATTCTATCTTCAAGGAATTGATTTACAAAGAACATAATGGCAGATTAGTCTATAATGAAAACAATCATTATTAGCAGCTCTAGTGATTTGATTCACCTATTGCTTTTAAATAGGATTAATAAGTATTCATAAAATTAACTCATGCAGGCCAAATAATAATGTATAATACTGGGATTTCAAATTGTACACTTATCACAAGTGTCATAAAGTATGATATCAGGTGAATGAACAAACAATCTTTAATTTCAAAGTGTGAAAGTAGAAGTACACAAAGTTATACTTGTATGTAGCTTGTGACACACACACACACAGTGTTTTTGTCAGCTATAGCTCTTTGAAGTGTCTCTGATCCCGCCCCAACTGTCACATGACATCATTATGTAACAGCTGGATGTCAATCAATATGGTCCTCCCATCCGGCTCTCTGTACACCAATAGTGTGAGGAGGCGGGCTCAAACTGACAGCAGCTCAAATCCTCAGTCAGAACAATGAGAATAAGTAGTTTGTTTACTCGTTGGCTGGAAAAAGTAGCAGTTGATGTTTTAAGATTCGATGTGTACTGTGTTTAGGTCGACTTTTCTCAGGAGTGAATGGTTTGCTCAGACTTTAAAGAGAATATTAAATTCTAAGAGTCACACCAAATTCCACGTAAACGTACTAGTATACAGACCAAACCTTCAGGCTTTTAAATAAATGGAATAATGACTATTTAAAAAGTATTTCTTTATTTTGTTTTTATCCCTGCTTTTCATTTCCTGTTCAACTCCCACTGATCTTTTCTTTCTCCTCGTGATTCCCCCTTGATCTAGTATATTCTGTTTATGAACTGTTGGCAGACCACTGTTGTAGGCATCAATTTCCTCTAATGAGCTGCCAATATATATATATATATATATATATATATGTGTGTGTGTGTGTGTGTGTGTGTGTGTGTGTGTGTGTGTGTGTGTGTGTGTGTGTGTGTGTGTGTGTGTGTGTGTGTGTGTGAGAGATAGCTGTACAAAGATGTCCCCGATTTAGATACTGTCAAATTCAGTGGCAAGGTTCAATGTTTCAACATATGGAGTGTCTAGTTAGTCGTATTCATCTGTAGCTGTAGTACAGGGGTCGGCAACCTTTTGCCATTACAAAAAAAAAATTGTTATCAGCGTGCCAACGATCGAGAATTATCAACGGCGGGGGGATCCTCGCTGCGGGGAAGCAGTGTGTGGACATGTCAGCGCAACTTACATGATGGCGAATTTAACACACGCATTTAAATAATTGGTTTAAACGGCGTAATAATAAGGACGATCGTCCGTTCTGTGATTCTCCAGAGCACACATGTTATGATATTAGGGTCATGCAGAGTGAGATGAGATCGCTGTCCCTTTAAGAGAGAGAGGTGTGGCTTGTGCATGTGTGTTTGTGGATGGTAGAACGACAGTGAACAGAGGTCTGTGATGTATTTTGTGAAACAGAAGAACAGCTAAATAAATGCAACGGCCTCCCAAGAAGAGCTCGCCTCTCTCCAGTCATTTAAGCTAAAGTGGGTTATTGAACCTGAAGCTTGTTGCTTCTGCCCTCCTCGACTACGGTCTGGGAACCGACAGGAAAGTTCAACAGATGGCCAGTCCGCCCCTTTGTAGCATATTATTTCGATGAGCAGATCGCCACCGGGCTTTCAACTAAAGACACAGCCACGCAAGAACTGCGGCATTTGTACAGCTCCTTATGGGTAGGCTACTGCAATTAGTGAAGTGCTTTCCTCTGTGTGAAACGATCAGCACCACGGAGGAAAGCGGCAGAAAGTCACCTGGAGTTAAAGAGAGCGGGGCTGCGTTGCGTGCATGGCTTCCTTCTGCGGGTAACGGGGAGACGCGCTCTGGCGGCGGCCTCGTTCAGGATCCGAAAATACAATTTAAATATTTGTGCACACTTTTACCACTTATTCCTAGTGTGCCACTGGTTACGGTGCCGCGTGCCAGGGGTTGCCGACCCCTGCTGTAGTAGAACATCACCAATAGTGCAACACACACACACACACACACACACACACACACACACACACACACACACACACACACACACACACACACACACACACACACACACACACACACACACACAACACACACACACACACACACACACACACACACACACACACACACACACACACACACACACACACACACACACACACACACACACACACACACACACACACACACACACACACACCACACACACACACACACACACACACACACAACACACACACACACACACACACACACACACACACACACACACACACACACACACACACACACACACCACACACACACACACACACACACACACACACACACACACACACACACACATCACACACACACACACACACACACACACACACACACACACACACACACACACACACACACACACACACACACACACACACCCCCTGGTGGAATACCTGGCTGTAACGAACTGAGAATTTAATGGTTGGGGAAATATTTTCCAAGGCCCATAACTTTGACCCAGTTGATGAGTTTGTAATGACCTCACTGAGCTCAGGCACCTGCAGCCTGGGGTGCTGTGCTCTCAGTGTTTTGTCACCCTGTTCCTGCCTGTTGGCGGCAGCTGATAGACGTGTTATTGTGCTTTGCCTGTTTTATCTTGTTATGCAGCATGTTGATTATTCTCGCAGAACTAAATAAATACATGGGTCTGGGGTAGATCGTGAGAATTGATTTGGCATCTCAACCTGTGTCAACTCGTGGCACAGCACAT